>JZKD02S1673971.1:240684-250882 GCA_000966675.3 Picea glauca
GAACACAGTAAACTAATACATTTATCTTCATCTGAAATTTTAATCTCAACATATACTAACTGACTTACCACAATATTGAAGGCATTCAAATTCTCTACCACCGAGTCTCCATCTCTCATCCTCAGGTTATACAACTTCTTTCTCAGGAATAGATTATTTACCAGGGACTTAGAATGATACAACTTCCCCAACTTTTCCCATAAATCCTTGGCTGTAGCTTCCTCTGATACATTCAGTAATATTGAATCGGAGAGACACAGTTGGATTGTGCTTTTTGCCTTCCGATCCAAATTTTTCCAGTCATCTATTGAAGTTCCTGTAGGTGCAATACCTAGATATACCATGATCCATTGATCTCTGTCCACCAACAGATCTTCCATCTTGAGATTCCATAGCTTAAAACTTTTCCCATTAAACTTCTCGATCTCCATCTTCGAATTGCTTGCCATTTCTTTTCACCTGAAAAATCAATACCACAAATCTCCCATTGTAACAAGGACTATCACAGTCCCGAGCCAAACCATTGACCACAAAGGCGTCCCCCTGAAGCCAACAAAGATCTGATACCAAATGTAGATTTTAACCTTGTACAATATCTACTGCAAGCATATATTCAGTAAAAGAACAGAAAAGATACAATGACAAATACAAACATTACACAAAGATTTTTCCCCTGGAAACCCAAACCGTGAAAACCAACATATTCTATATTCATTCACGTGTGATACATTATTTACAATACAATATACATTTAGGAGTCAACGACATCCAAAACCTTAACCCAATGACCTGGATTATTCCACAACCCTAATTCCTTAACTGGAAATAGAAAACCATCGACAAAAACCATGTGCCAAAAAACCACCTAAATATGTGACATGTTTCCCGAGGCAAGAATTTTTTTCCTCGTGCAAAGAATATAACACATACCCAACACTAGCTGGCGGGTTGATTGGTCTTACAAAGTCTATTTCCCATTTTTCAAACACTTGAAGGGTTACCTGAGGTTTTAAGGGCATCTCATCCCTTCTGGATGGTTTTTCTACCCTCTGAAAGACATCACAAGTATGGAAATACTCTTTTGTATCTTTAGAAACTGTGGGCCACCATAATCTCGTGCGTAGTGGATTTTCCTGCATAGTGTCCTCCTGCTATTTCTTCATGTGATTCTACTAAGATGATAGGATGTTCACGTTCCTTGACACTTCTCCTTAGAATATTATCTGCACCTAGTTTATACAAGTGTCCTACAATAAGTTGGTAATATGCAACTCTAACCACCAAATTCTTCTTCTGCGCAGTGTTATATTCCTTTGGGGAAACTCCTGTATAAAAAATTCAATGATATCATAAAAGTATTCATCAACAATATGTACTAAAAAGAGTTGTGCATCAGGAAAATTATCCTCCAAGCTGCTTGGTTCCTCTCCATTAGTTATCCTAGACAGATGATCTGGCCCTGCATTCAGTCTTCCATGTTTCACTACTACTTCAAAATCAAACTCTTGAAATAACAACAACCATCTATATATTATCCCCCCTAACACTGGCTTGTTGACCAGGTATCTAAGATCAGAGTGACATGTGAACGTTTTAAAATGTTGTCCTGATAAATAATGTCTGAACTTTTATAATGCATACACCATAGCCAAATATTCTCTCTCTTTTGTATTATAATTCTGTTTTGAATCCGAGAGTTTCCTACTTGCAAATGCTATTAAGTGATCTATGTCACCTTCTTCTAGCTGTGCTAGTACTGCTCCAAGTGCTATTGAAGAGGAATACACATGAACATGAAACTCTTTTGACCAATCTAGAAACACCAAAATTGGTGTTGTCACCATTTTCTCTTTTAATATGTCCAAGCTTTGTTGACACTCATCATTCCATTGAAACTTGATATCCTTCTTTAACAATTTCTCCACGGGTGTAGTAATCTGTGCGTATCTCTTTATGAAATTTCATGACCTAGTGTAGCTCTTAATTGACGCACTGGCGTAGGTGGTGGTAAGTTAAAAATGACAACAATATTTGCAGGGTTGACCAACATACCCTCTTTACAAACCACATGTCCTATCATAATTCCAAATGGTGTGCTGAATATGCATTTCTTAATGTTCAAGGAAATTTGGCACTGTCTACACTTGTCTATCATTAATATTGAAACTTCAACATGATCTTTTAATAGGATAAATACTGTCCAATCATCTATATAAACCTCCAAAACTTTATGTATAAAATCTTTAAATGCATCTACGACTACTCTTGAGAAAATAATAGGGGAATTTTTCAATCCAAAGGGAATCACTGTGTATTGGTATGAACCTCATTATGTGGCAAATATAGTCTTATAATGATCCTCTGGTGTTATTCTAATTTGGTGATACCTTGAAAATCCATCATTAAATGAGTATGCTTCATGTCCTCCTACATTTTCAAATACCTCATATGTAAATGGAGTAGGGAAGGGATCATGCAGACATGCATCATTCAACTTCCTCAAGTCTACACATATCCTTATTCCCCCATGCTTCTTCTATTGAACTACCATAGGGATAATCCACTTAGATTCTTCAACAGATTCTATTATCCCAACTTTTTTATCAATCTCTGCCTTAACTTTCTGTTTCTATAATGGATTCAACCTACAGGGTCTCTATCTTACTGGTCTAGAATCTGGCCGTAGAGGGTTTTTCATTTCTCCAAGTTCTTCTGCTACCATTTAATTTATGAAAATGTTGTTGGAAATAGATCACTATATTCTCACAATAGTTCTGTTATTCTTTCCACGGTCTGGTTGTCCCAATAGTCACCAATACTTGCAATTTTTGGATGCTCTTCTGTTCCAATATTGACTTTCTTTATCTTCAGTGCTGCATAAAATTATTCTAACTGTAAATGTGGGCCTTCTACTTCTCTTTCCCCTTCAACTTTTTTTATCTGAATATCGTGCGAGTTTTCTTCTACTGGGTCATCTTCTGCGATGTGGTATCAATGTAAAAACTGTCTGACTGTTTGTCGATTGTGATTATGATAAGTTGTTACAATTTCAACTTCAGGTTCTTAAAAAATATTTTTATTTATCAACTTCAATGTTGCATCTATCATTGGATTCTCATGTTCAAATGCAAACGCGATTACAAATTTCTGCTGCAAATATTTCCAATTTTCAGTTCCTCTACGCAGTTGCAGTTTTGTATGCCAATTTCTTGGCATGCCTTCTAATGTATGGATGAAGTGATGGGGCCATTCCTTTGGTTGTACCAGTCTCCATTAGGTTATTCATCTATCTATATGTTCTCTTGGTTGTCATGTTCCATCATATTTCTGCATATATTTATTTTCTTGTTCTGCGCCAAATCTGATGCACAATAATATTTTGCATTGATACCAATCATGAGTATTTTCTTTGTGAGTACCCCACCAACATGCAGGTGTTTCTTTCAATGCAATATCTAAAACTAATAACCTTTGAATTTCCAAGACTTTTAACTCAAAATTTGTTAAGAATTCTTCCAAATCATTCTGACCATAAAAACTCGAAGGTTCTCTTACCTCTGAACCAATCCATCATAGTGCACACACCATTCTTGCACATCTTCTGGTAGATATCTCATGTAAGCGTTATTGCCAATTCTCTAGTCCCATGTCAGAATCTAAATCACAAGAAATGACACTTCTCCATCTAAGCATTCTATCTGCTGTTGGGTTAATGTAATCTTCCTTGCGCACGATAGTTCTATAGCATTGATTTATCTCTTATGTAATAAATTTATTTGTCGTTGGTTCAACATATCTTTCACCTTCTGAAGGATCTAATGGTGCTATGACTCTATAATATCCTGATTCAAATCTTTTTTTTTTTGGTTGGATCTTCAAGTCGATGATGGATTGATTTTCAAATTCCCAATCCAGTCCCAACAATGCTTGATAAGGTGTAATATTATCCACTATATCAATTACCTCAAAGTCTTCCATAGTGCATCACCATATAAATCTAGTGGTATGCCTTTTAATTGACCAATTGGTATTAATCTATGTTGGTTTTCTAATTTCAGTTGAATAGGTGAATAGCCCAGTGTAAGTCCCCCCATGCATTCCCATGTTTTATTAGGAAGAACATTTACCTCAGATCCCAAGTCTAATATGAAGTCACCCATGTTAAAGTATCCAATATTTTCATTTAGTCTGAACTCTATATTTGTTCTTGTCTTCCTATGGACATGATTTACTATTTTATTTTTCTAGTTTTATCTCTTCTTCAGAATGACATTTTTCTATCACACTTTGTAATACTTGTAGAGATGTTCGATCATTCAATAACTTCAAAAAAGACACCCAAAAGTTTCTTAGATTACTTACCTTTTATGAAGAATTACCTCTACTGGTATGATCATATGGATGAGGCATATCATATATTGGCCCATCATATCCTGGCTATGCATTTGAGGTAGAAACAATATTCTCCTGCAAAATTTCTTGTCTGGCCTACTTGAATGTTTCTTTTTCCTTGCACGTATCAAATTGGTGCCGTGGTATTGTATTTTTTCTGACCCACTAGTGTTGGTTTGATTCTAATTTGCCGTGTCTACTCCTGTTTTGGTTCCACCTCGAGTAACTATATTGGTATTTTTCCCATCATCTCTAGTTTCCACAACAATCCATTGAGCATTTTGGTTATTCTGATTCCTTTTGTCCCGTATCTTTGTCAGAAGTGTAAGACAATATTCTGTGGTATGATCTGCTGCACGAAAATACATGCATGTTATTGGTGGTTGTGTCCAATCCCTTGCAAAATGTCCAAGTTGCTGGAAATTGCGGTAGGTTACTGGTCCTCTACCTCTTCCAAATCCTCCTCTTCCACATCCTCCTCCTCTGAATCCTCCCCTGTTGCCTTGATTGTTTGCGCGTGGTGTATTATACTGTGGTATTTTATTATATTGTGGTGTTGTTGTAAATTAATGAACTAATGCAAATTATTATATTGCTACACAGGTTGTCCTGTCATCAGTTCAAATTACATCCTATAAGTATCTGAGGTCCTTTCCTTCATCATTTCCATGGTTTGAAAATTCTTATCCTCATGTCCTACAAACTTGCAAAAATTGTAGAATGTACTCTTAGGCATTGTTTGGTATTTTTGCATCATTGGACAATGATAGGGATCATGTCCAGGTTTTTTACATATTTCACACCATAATCCTCCCATGGGTAAGGTATTTGGTCACAGAACAGAGGGACACCATAAGAATGAGTGCCCAACATTTGCACAGTATTTGGCATCCTTGATCCCAAATACTGTACAAATGTTGGGCACTCATTCTTATGGTGTCCCTCTGTTCTGTGACCTATTCGACTCCTTTTTCTACTAATTTCTTGTTGTCTAAATGATTCTTTCTTTCCTGATGTCTTAGTTGCACATGGGGTTGTGGGTTCCACACTAATTCTGATTTGGAATGGAGTTCCTTCTTCTGTGTCAGACCCTTAACCTCTTGTTTTTCTATCATATGTGGCATGCATGATTTCCTCAATTTGCTTCATAGCACAAATATCATCTATCTCTTCTTCATCACTTTCCAAGCCTTTCCTCTCGGTTACTGCCCTCTTTTTCCTATTAATCTTATATTGGTAGGGTCTTCCACTGCACGTTATTCCCACTTTGTCCATTATTTCCTTGATTTTTTCTTCACTCATCATAATGGGGTCCATCACTTCCTTCTTCTTACTTCTATCTAGATCTCTCTCCATGTCTCAGATCATCCCTATTGTTTCCCCAAGTCTCCTCATGCGTGCAAAGTTATTTAGCTGTCAGACTCCATTGTCATCAAACCTTTATCATGCAACATAATTTTGATTGATGTATAGAGTGAGATAATATACCTTCCTCATGGACCCTTCAAAAAATTGTGCTCTATAATAGTGTATGATTTTGCAGTATTGACTGCAAACTCGATAATGAATCCTACAATGATGTTGTCTAGCCAGAAATTGACTACGTGCGTGAATTTGTTGTTGAATTTTTGTAGCTATGCAATATTTTCAGTATTCCATTCTAATGGTATTATCTGGTTAGTTGGGTGAGTGTATTTTAATCTCAATATGCACTCCCGCAACAAATGTGGAAATTCACAAAAAAATGCCTCATGAAGATCAATGAATACATACCTCTCCAAATATTGGCACGGTGTATACTTGGGGTTTCTATCGTCTTTCAGTGTAAACTCGAGCTCTTTTGTTTTCAACCATCATTCAATTTCCTGTTTAGTTGGATTCCATGCTCTGAACATCCCCTTCTAATACTTCAATCTCTTCACTGTCCTTATCAACAAGTCCTTTCCAATCTGCTCTTCTAGGTTCCAGCCGACAACAAAACCATTTGTTGGATGTTTTTGGACTGACTTGGGTTATACTTTAGGTTTCCAACAAAACCCTGCAAACCATCTACCCTTTTGAAGAACCAAATACAACACTACGCACAAAGTGTGCAATGTAGTCTCACCCGAGATGGCTTATGGGTGACTACGGGACCCAGATGTGTGTAGCCTTAGAGGGGAGAATTTTGTGGGGGTGAGAGACATTCTTTCTACATCAAAACACATCATATTTACTATTCTATTACATAATCACATCAATATATCTCATATCTACCAATAAGTAATCAGATACATTCATTAGGGTTTATTCTGCAGTAATTATCCTGTTTACTCTATTGTGCGCTGCATTTTACTACTAGCAGATTAATTCACTCATCATAACTAAACAATCACAAGAAATAAGATAAACATTTGTTGGCAACCAATTCATTTTATTTATTGCCCTATAAGCTGCCTACACCTATGTCTTCTGAACTTCAAATTGTCATCGCATTTTCCAAATAGACGATATTTTCATTTCTTGCGACACTTGCAAATTGGTCTACGTTTAGTTTTCACGACTGCAAGCGTGAAAACTCCTCCATCGTTATTTGAACTGTCATGATCTTTTATTGATATTTTGAGTGGTACTTACCTTTGGATTATCATTATGTGGCTAAAAGGATTTTCGAACTATGCCTATTTGCCTATTCTTACTTTGATTGCACAACTTGATTTTATTAAACTGGTAAGACATTGAGCATGCTAATTTATATTTTTGAGGCTTGCCTTGATTCTATGAATTGCATAAAGGTCATGAATTATTTTTGTTTTTATATAATGTGATCCTTATGTTAAATTTTTTATAGCTCTTGGCTTGTCAATTTTATGAAATCGATTGTCATATAAACTTTTGATTACACATTTTGTGCAATAGGCGCATATTTAACTTTTGAGTTTGATTTCACATTGAATATTCATGGTTTGAAATATTATGATGGCGTGTTGGCATATCACTCATCGTTCGATTTTTTGGTTGGCCGAATAATATGGTTTTGGACTATGCTATGATTGATTGAATAGAAGGTTAACTCGACGGTTGTACTTTTCCGTTACTATTATGCATGGTGGTGAAAAACTCCACCACCCTCGCATGAGCAAATTAATGATTCCCCTTTGATCGTTCATAGCTGTTAGCCCAAATGACTTTGCTCCTGTGTGTTGGTGAATGTGACCCAAACCCTTATCATGTGCTCGCACCATGGCTCCATTCGTGAGGGATGAACCGAATGGCAGCCAGGCTCTGTTGATGTTCGACAGTGCCTGCAGTGACCTTGAGGAAAATGGGTGGCTCCCGTTCATACAAAAATTTGAGGGTTTTAACCTCTGCGTTGCTAGGAAATTCGCCATGACCTTTGATGGATGTTGAGCCAAGGTCGGCGATGTTCAATTGCAAATTGATGAGATTGCTACGGGTTTTCCTTCCACTAGAAAATGATGGTCCAAGAATTGCAAAGTGGAAGAGGTCCCTTGGACACTGCTCTTCCAGTCGCATAAGGTTAGCTCCTGTGATAAAGTTTTGCCCGTGACCGTGCTGAAACAACGTTGGCATGATTTATTGATGATTATCAAATAGTTTATCACTTGCGAAGGTCAGTACGGGTTTGTTTTCTTACACCACCTTCGCTTGCTTATGGTTTTTATGGGTTATCAGCTCAATATGCCTTATTATCTGCTTAGAAGCCTGTTTAAAATGTCTAAGAAATTCAAAATGAACCAGGCTGATAGAAGCCTCTTCCACTATGGTCTGGTTAAGATTATTGTTGTCTGTCATTTGGGGTTACACAGAGACTGTTGGAACGATTTCCTTGCTCGCAACGATTTTGAGGATTCGAATCCTCCACAGGTTGACAAACCTGTGGTGACCGAGGACAAGACTGTACCCCTGGTACCCTACAGTATTTTGTTACCTAAACCCTTACCCGACTCACCTATCGACCTACCCCACTCTGTGACCAAGGATGCCGAGACTGTTAAACCTGTGGGAAAGAAGCCTAAAGCCAAACCTACTGCAAACGCCAAAGGAAAAAAGAATGCCCGTCTAATTTCTTAGATGGCGAGGAACAAGCCAAAACCTCCTGTCAATCCTAACCCTATCATGTTAAGTGAAGACTCCAACTCGGAAGTGGAGCGTTTCTTGGCTAGTGAATATCCCTATTCGGAAGGCTTGTGTGCCGAACCCTCGTATGACTTTGTGTCAAATCTATCCCCTTGCCTACAAAACGACCCTAACTACCCAGGCATTGAGCTGCCTTGTGAAACCCCCGGTCATTCATCCAAACCCTCTCGTGCTCTGCCTCAACCTACAGTGCCACTCTGTGATCAATGTAGCTCGTGGTTAGAGAGGTATTATCTTGATGTGCCAATGCTACAATCGAGAATTCACTCTTTGGAGGACCAGGTTGCACGGCTTACCAGTCAAAAGGCTAAGTGACAAGCCACTGATAAGAAACAGAGGACGACAGGTTCTATTTTGTTTAAAAATGTGGAGTCAGCTACAACGGTCGTGAATTCTAAGTTGGCATAATTTGAGCAGCCTCACTGGTATGTCCTATCACTTATTTATATAACTAATTCAAATTCTTTGAATAGCCCTGATTACAGCGTGGATTTTCTCTGTCACATTATATGCATTATGTACATAGTTTTGTTTCGATTAATCGAATTTCGTTTTCCCAGTTTAGCTTCAATTGGATTTTCTTCGATTCGATTGATCATGGTATGGATTTGATTGGTTTGATTTAGCTTAAATTGGATGCTCTGTTGCTAATTGAAGTCGTTTGTATCTATTCTAAAACACAAGCTGTTTCTCGTATTTCAATTTTGAACACAATCAAGTTTCGATTCGAATTGGTTATAATGTATACGATATGATTGGCAATATTGGTTAACTGTTACGGTTTTATGTCTGACTTTCGACTAACAGGGATACAATTTGGATTATGTTCAATATGTTTATGTTAATATGCACCCAAATCGTGAATAGATACGATTCATAACAGTTATACCCAGCCGGTTGATTCGCATTGGTTTACTCCACCATGTTATCAGTTCGATTCATATTGAAATGAATATGCTGTTTAAATTTGATTTGAGGAACGAAAGTGACTATATCCAGGTTCACGATTTGTTTCTATAATTAAACTCAGTCGTGATTTGATTATTTGCCCAGCTGATAATTATAACCTCTGCTGATTCTATTAAGATTGCGATCATGATTTATCGATCTTGTCTGTTGACTGTGCAAGGACCAATCACGAAATTTGTTGGGTTGATGCTGTTAAGTATGATTTCATTTAAACATAATCGAAACGGTGTTTCTATCTTTACATTTGATTGGACGATATGAATCTGTTGTTATATCATTATAGCTATGACAAGTAGAAATTGGTTGTGTTGGATTAGATCATATCACATACGATATCACTCATTATTGATTTCATTTGATATGAAACAGTCTTGTTACTGTTTGACCCGATTTTATGGTGAAAGCAAAACAAAGTATTCTTACCCTTGTTTTCGATTGAATCACTTTTGATTTTGTTTAATTTGAATGTTAAAATCATTTGAATCATTAGTGATTCGTTTCATATGATCATTGGAAGAAAATTGGTTTGAATTATTTTAAAAAGATTTGATTTGATTTCTATTCTGATCTTGTATGCTATTCTAGACTAGCTACAGAATCAGATGATTCTGTAGCTAAGTCTGTAGGATTAGATTTTTATTGTTTTGTTAATAAAATATCTTTCTAACTTGATATTTTTGGTCTATTGCAGATGAAT
>JZKD02S1673971.1:251367-280616 GCA_000966675.3 Picea glauca
CTGTCTTAGGACAGAAAGCAAATGATTTTTACAGGTTTTATTTAAATCTGCCAGTTGTGTATATTGTACATTTGTGAATAAGTTGTAATTCAATTAGTAATTAGACATTTAATCGTTAGAGTTAGTGTAATAGTAATTAGTAGATTGTATATAGAATAGTTAGAGTAGTTTATATTTAGTTTTAGTTTATTTAGTAGTTTGTTTTAATTAGATTAGTGTATTAGTTTGTTTTTATTTATTGTTAGTTAGTTTAGTTTCTTGTATTTAGTTTAGTTTGTTTTATTAGTTTTAGTTAGTTTAGTTAGTTTTATTAGTTTTAGTTAGTTTAGTTAGTTTTATTTGTTTTAGATAGATTAGTTAGTTTAGATTAGTTTTCTCTTTGGTTTTCTTAGGATCTTAGAGCGGCCAACAGAGCCGTTAAACCCRTCAGGGTGGTTCATTCCAAACGGCTTGGGTTATTTAGACAACCCCGGACCGGTTCCACTCTCTCAATTGACGGATGAACAATTTCCCCCATCAACAACATTCCACATAGAGACAAAAATTTACCATGGTTCACCCCCCCGGGCTATGTCCACAAAGATCTGGCTGTCTTGGCTGTTTTAATTATTTTGCATCAAGGTTACAATGCTACATGCATTACATTTCCTCTCTGCTTATACTAAAAGGCTGAAAATATCACAGTAGGCTCCATAACCCATGAGTTATGCTGAAGACCAGAATACAACACTGCGCACAAAGTGTGCAATGTAGTCTCACCCGAGATGGCTTATGGGTGATTGCGGGACCCAGATGTGTGTAGCCTTAGAGGGGAGAATTTTGTGGGGGTGAGAGACATTCTTTCTACATCAAAACACATCATATTTACTATTCTATTACATAATCACATAAATATATCTCATATCTACCAATAAGTAATCAGATACATTCATTAGAGTTTATTCTGCAATAATTATCTTGTTTACTCTATTGTGCGCTGCATTTTACTACTAGCAGATTAATTCACTCATCATAACTAAAAAATCACAAGAAATAAGATAAACATTCCACACAAAGACAAAAATTTACCATGGTTCACCCCCCCGGGCTACGTCTACAAAGATCTGGCTGTCTTGGCAGTTTTAATTATTCTGCATCAAGGTTACAACGCTGCGTGCATTACATTTCCTCTCCGCTTCTACTAAAAGGCTGAAAATATCATAGTAGGATCCATAACCCATGAATTATGACCTGATTACCCTCGATTACAAAGATGATCTAATCTGTCTCAAAGCCTAGCTCTAAGATCATCATCTTATATATGCTTTCCCCTATCTCATACAAAATATTTATATTACAAAAAGGGGTTAGTTACCCATTACAAAAAAAACCAAAACCCTAACCCACTAACCCTAGGTGGATTAGATTTTTCCACTTTGTAACTTCCTGATCGGGGCTAGTCCAAAATCCAACCGTTTTCCTTGTTGATCCACATATTTCTCCCTTTCTTTGAATTTCTTGGTTTCTTGGTGCTACTTTTCCAGGTTTTCTAGTGCATGATCCTTCTTTGGCCCATTATCTAATTTCCTTCTTTAATTACCGTGCTTTTTCCCAAAATGACCTATGCTAATAGGCCTTGTGAAGTTGGAAGCCCCGAAGAATGGTCAAGAAGCCCCTAGTTGGTTACAAGTCAATTAGTGAAAGGGTAAAGTGGTTGTAACAAGAAATTCATGAATCCCTAAAGTTAAAGAAAGTGGTTACCTACCAAAAGTATAAATACACCTTAAGGAGTCATTCACAAGAACACTCACACACTCATTCATTGATCATATTTCTTGTGAATTGTGATCTTTTGGTTAAGGTTGTGACGATAATTTATAAGTTAGCAAAGGAAAGATGTGTGCATAAGTCTTAGGGTTGCAAAGGAGTGAGATTTCTGAGGAAACCTTGGTTTACATGAGCCCCATGGGTCGGGCATAGGGTGTCCCATAAGGACTCCGTGGGTTGCACAGTAGTTTTCACGGGAGGACCCGCGTTATAGGATGTATTAGTACCATGAGGACCCATATGATAGGATGTCTTAGTCCCGTGAGGACAATATAAGTTTTGGGGAAATTCTTGTGCCAAGTTCTTGAATCCAGAAGCAAGTCTACAGGTCAACATTAGAGTGTTTCGAGTTAGCTACAAAAGTACTGGTATGTTTTTCTACTTGTTTTTGAAGGTAATGTTTAGTTATGATATGGTGTATGCTTGAGGCATACTTGGCATGTTTGGTATTGGGACATGGTTATGGTACAACTTGTCTACATGTTTGAGTGAGGAGCACTCTTGTATCTAGTTTAGTCTATGATATGGTTATTCATGGTTGAGGGATACACTTGATGTATGGTGGAATATGCATGAGGGACATGCATTGGTTCTTTGAGGGACTTCATTTATGATATGGTACATGTCTATACATGTTGATGGTATATGGTACATGTTCTTCATATGATTAATTCTCTAATATTTCGTATATGGTTTGATCTATGATTGGCTACTCATTGTTGATCTACATTTTGTATATCTTTTGATACATGATTAATGCATGCCATGCTCCATTTGTTGGTACACAATTGATGCATGGAATGGTACAGGTTTTGGTATAGTAGTGACAACTACATGTTGATGGTACAGTAACAGTGATAGGTTGACAGGTTATGGGTTGATGTGATAGAGGCAGTGACGGTGATAGTGACAATGACAATGAGGAAGATAGTGACAGTGATAGAGGCAGTTACAATGACAATGGTAGTGAAAATTGGTCTACATTTATATTTTATGGCAGCAATATAGGGCAAGGAAAGGGGGTTGTAGCCTCCTTTCGATTATTGCCGGATAACTCAGGGAGTTGGAGCTTCCTTCAGGTTGGAGTCTGACAATCAGGGGTTTGTAGCCTCCTTCTGGTTGGAGCCATAGAATTTAGCGAGTTGTAGCTTCCTTTAGGTTGGAACCTATAAATAGGGGGTCATAGCCTCCTTCCAGTTGCAGCTGGAGAATCAATAAGTTGGTGCTTCCAATGAATGTGATCTTTGATATATAAGAAAACATTTTGTGGTTTTCTTCCATTTGGGTTTCCACATAAATCATGGTGTACTGTGTATTTGATGTGATGCTTATTATGTTTATATGCTCATAATACACTTATGATATACTGATGATGATATATTGTTGATTAAATTGAAATTGATATATTGTGGTTAAAAGTGATGAAATTAATCATACCGATTTAACCCCCCTCCCAATATTCCAACAATTGGTACGAGAGTAGATCCTTCAAAAAGCAGTCTAACTGTTGGAAGGAGATCATGGAATATGCTAAGATTAGAGCATCAATGTTTGACAGTCAAAATTATGCATTCTGGAGTATAAGGATGAAAACCTTTTTAAAGGCACAAGGATTTGATGTATGGGGAGCAATAGTAGATGGATAAAAAGCACCAGCCACTCTCCCAACAGACAAGGATGGAAATAAACTTGAAGAAAAAAAGTCAAAGGATAATGGTACTATTCTAAACCATCTTGTTAATTCAATATTTGTTAAGGTTTGTTGGCCCTTGACCAAATTTTGAAGATCCTTGGTCACTTTTGTCCCCTTTTTGGGACTTCGATAGGCTGTCGAAGGTGGAGCGCAAGTCAAAGCAGAGATCACGGGATCTCAGCCCCTTTTTAGGGATTTTTGGGTTTTGGGCTTATGTAATGGGTATGGGGATGTTGGCCCATGGGTTTACCCATGCCTAGGCCCTTTTGTAATGTATAAATAGATGTCTAGGCAATGTAAGAGGAGACAATATGTGCATATGTGTGATGTTGTGATAAGTGCAAGTGATAGTTATAAATTTTTTATGCATGCTATGTTGGACACTGGCAGAGCTAAGTGCAAGTGGATGTAAGAAGCTTGTGCAGATTGTAAGAGGGCTTTGTGTTGTAACCTAGCTCGAGGAAGGAGGATCTGGCAGAGTGTGCATATATCTCCTGTCCTATGTGGAGTAGGATCTCGTGGCTCTGTGCATGTAGATGATTGACAAAAAGAAATAAAGAGAAGAAGAGTTGGCGGATATATCCCCAGGATGGGGGTGAACCACGCATATCCTGTGTTATGGTTTCTTTGTGCACTATGGTTGTTTTATTGCTGATATGATTGATGCTTAGTACAATAATGTATGTTTAGATGTATCTAATACGATAGCTTAGTGCTTGGTGATGTGAATGAGTACCAGATCTGGTCTATTTTGATGGGCTTAATGCTTGAATGTGTTGGATCTTGTTGAATACTACGCTGCTCTGTAATTAGGGTTTATCTGCGCTGTAAACAAAGGCTAGGTACTAAGGAATGATAAATTCTAAATGATCTATTAAGGTATTGTAATCACAGATCCGTGTCCCAGCTAGGTTGCAGACATCTGAGTCCTGCAACCACCCCTACCTCTACCTCGGGTGAGACTTCATCTTCTTCGTAGGTGTTGTCGAAAGGGACAATAGTTAGGGTTTTGTTGGTGCACTGTTGAAGCATTGAACCCTGGGTTTTCCCCTGTGCCAACAAATGGTTTCGTTGCTGGGACCTGAAACTGTGATTGCTGGGAACTGAGGAAAAGAGGAAGCTCTGTGTGTAGATCTATTGCCCTAGTACGCAGTACTCTACTTGACTTGTGAAGCTCTGTACTAAGAAATGAGGTAGATATGAAGAAAAGAGGTAAGATCTGAAAGCTTTGTGCTATGATAAAGGTAAGAACAATGAAATTTTTTGATTGAAGAGATAACATATGAAAGCTTTGTGCTCTGTTAAAGGTAATATAAGTGGAAATTTTTGTTTCGAAAGTATGGATCTAGGTATGTTTGATAAATTTTGTCCTAGTTTGAAAAATAGGGCATAGTTAGAAGAAAGAAGATTTGATATGAGTAGATCTAATAGAAATTGTGAAAGATTTGTTATTCCTATGCATAGAAACGATTTTTGGACTAACAAATGGATGCAGGATCCTAGGAAAAATTTTCTGCAGGTTAGCCACCATGATCCTAGTGCGCAGTATAAGAAAGGCTGGGGATCATTTAAGAGAAAAATAGGATTAACTCTTTGTTACATTTGCAGAAGACCGAGACATCTTGTTAAGGAATTCCCTAGTAGAAAACCTAGTTGTATTTATTGTAAAGCTATGGACCATGAAGTTCTAGATTTCCCTAGAATGATTTCTAAGGTTGAAAGAATGAATATGAGACAAGAAAACCTTGAGGAAGACCAAGAAACTGAGACCATGGAAGAACCCCAGAAAGAATCAGAGACTGTATTACTACAAATGAAAGAAACCATGAATGACCCCAGAGATATCAACTTATCAAAGATCTTCAAAGAAAAAGAGTGCATAGAAAGAAGAATATGAGACTTCGACATAGAATGTGTTCTAGATGAGGAAACACAAGTGAATATCATGACATAAAGAACCTAGGAAATTTTGGGAAATCTTGCTATGATTCCTTCATTGGGAGGAGTTGGATTACTTAGAGGAAAGCTGATAACACTATGTGGAAGACTTACCAAGACATCTATGACTGTTCATGGAACTTCGAGAGAGGAAGAATTTGAGGTTGTTAAATTTATTGAGAACAACGCCCCATTTTATATGTTACTAGAAAAAACCTGGATTGATAAAGATCAGACTCGAAGAAAAGAAGATGAAGCTCTAGAACATAAAAAGAAATACCTAAGAGATTTCATGGCTAAGAGAATAACACACTTACTTAAAGAACAAGAAAATTAGTCGAAGCTACTGAGGACTAGAAATTTGGATGTCGAAGTTGAAACAACACAAGAAGACTTGAAACCCCTGTCTGTACAGGAGAGTAGAGCACATAGCCCAGACAGAGAAGAAGTATTTACCTTGAACCTTAGGAAATACCACCAACATCACAAAGTTACTATGCCAAGAGGAGATAAGAATCAAAATGTAAAGAGGAATACCGAGACACAGATCACAGGGAAGAAGGCTAGAAATCTCAACAAGATGAAAGAAAAGTTAGAGAAGTTACAAAAAGTTCAAGAGAAGACTTTGCAGAAGGAAGGTCTCCAGAATTCGAAGTTCGCCAGAATATCAAAGCAACTCGGATTGACACTTTGCCATGCCATAGTGATATAACCATTAGATTGTCGTTCCCGAATGGTTAAAACAACAATTATGATCAGAAAGCTCGCCATCAGACCATTGGGACTGCGTTGTAACGAACATAACTGCATTGATGAAGGCTTCTTGTCCATTGGAGGGATCCATTACATCGTTGTCTACTTATTTCGTTGAATGTTGCACTGAGAACGCTTTTGCGAATTGCATCCAAGAGAACTCATTATTTCCGTGCTGTGTTTACTGAGACTTCGCCACCTGTTCCATTGCATCGAGTGTTTGTTAATCAAATTTAGTTTTTTGATCTCGAGTGTGCATGTCAGACGAACTCAACGTCGTAGAAAATTCCATCGAAGAAGTTCTAATTGAACTTATGGCTAAGAAGGCGATGTCCGTTGGAATTCAAGCTTCATCGACGAGAGGAGTGCAAGCCTTCCCATCGACTGCTCATGGATCCAGATCATTTTGAGCTACGGTAAAGAAAAAAACCAAGCATCGAGATGACTTGGAAAATGAAAAGTTAATCCCATCCATCTTGCCCGACTACATCCCGCCTCTGACCGACGCGGTGAATCATGACAGTGTCCCCAGGGACTTAGACTACACCCTGATTACTGCGTACCTCCCGAAGGGGATACGCACAGGCAAGCCTCAACAAGATAAGATTATGACGTTGAATATAAGTGACTTCAACTTGGGAGACTGCAAGAACTTTAACA
Source organism: Picea glauca (assembly GCA_000966675.3). Lineage (NCBI taxonomy): Eukaryota > Viridiplantae > Streptophyta > Pinopsida > Pinales > Pinaceae > Picea > Picea glauca. The sequence continues at coordinate 258,218 of JZKD02S1673971.1, forward strand.
TGCTCACACCTCATAGGTATTTGACTAGAATGAAGGGGAAGAAGTCGAGGATAATCCCCCAACCATGGACTATGGACCTCACGCAGTCCAGCATCCTGAACGTAATGAAGATACCCCATTTTGGAAGGAACCAGGAGGTTAACGTGTGCATTAATATCCTGCTGTTGAACTTCCATGGTGGTTATTTATGGCTAGAAAGACGTATCACCATTGATCCGACACTAATCCATTAGATCATCGGATTGAGCATGCAGGGACCAGACCCGCAAGACTTTTACCCACAAAAGGCTGTAGACCGCACCCTGGCATAAAATATTAAAGATACCTACGATGATGTGGAGAAGGGGAAGCGAGGCTACAAGGTAGCCTCCATCTGGAATGGTGTAGTGTGCCTTGCTTTCCAGTTGATTGCTGGTAAGCTAGTAAGAAAGAACAGAACCACGCAGGTCACGAGGTTTTTTGTTGACCTCACAGGAAAATGCGTGGAGGGGCTACAAATGAACTGGGCAAGCTACTTAGTGAACCAATTAGAAAAAGACTACCGCAAATCTTAGGATCAGGGCTATGAGTTCCACTTTAGTTGGTTGCTAATCCTCATCGCATTCATATCTTGGGAGATGCCGAAAGGTGAGACCTTCCATGAAATATAGCCATTTGAAACCTTAGCCATGAAGTTCACCATGCTCTGGTATTCGATCAACATGGGAAAACAATGGCAGTCAAATGCGGTGTTCCACACCTACTACCTGCAGTTAAAGAGGGATATTGAGGCTGTCCCTCATATGATGCCGAACACCCTGCACAGGTTCAGGACATTTGTGAATTTCCACGCAGACAAACATTTTATCTATATCACTGCGTGTGGAGAAGAACACAAAGAAGTACTACAGAGTTACTACAAAATCACAGAGGAGGACCTAGAAGAAATAACTAAGGAATGACCTGTAGAGCTCCTTATCTCGATTGACCCCGTAGAACTGTCCGACCTCAAACTAATTAGAAGCCCGGTGGTCACTCGCGAAGGGTACGATACACCTGGAACTAGCAGAAGGAATAAGACAAAAGAGGTACAGAAGCTAAACAACGCATCATAAGAGACTGCTTCAGAATCACCTAGCGGAGGAGGGGATGATGAAGTAGACAAAGAAGAGAACAATGGAGAGGAGGACAAGAATAATCAAGGTGAAGTAACACCACTGCAAAATCCCCCTGATGACACAGAGCCGTCTAACAAAATAAAGGTTTCTCCCACGAAACCCACATCGCGGAAGAAGTCAAAAGCTAGTAAGACCAAGCTGCAGACTGTGCTCATGCTCGATGAATTCGAATTCATCATCACAGCTGTAGCAGATGCCTCAAACGATGTTTTGCAGAGAAATGAAGCCAAGAAAGAGACCATGTATGAAAGGATTGAAGTAGAGCTGAGAGGGGTATGACAATCCCTTCACTCCAGTCATGTAGTTTCCACAGTGCCCCCACCATCAGAAGAACTAGAGTTGGGAGATGAGCCTACCCAAATCCACATAATAGTTGATGCGACCAAAGCTCACCTTCGTCATGTAGAGGAAGAAAAAGAACATGCCACAATGGCCCTTAAGCAAGCACAAGAGGAAGTGATAGAGCAACACCGAGTTGCGCAACAAAAAAAGGATGACCTACAAACAAAGTTCAAAGAGGAGAGAGCACAGATCCAACAAGAGAAGGAACAACTTCTTGCGAAGCAGGTTGGAGTGAAAGAAGAAGTCAAAAAAGCACTTCACTCTGTGATGGGCTTAGAGAAAAAGGAGGAAGAATTAGTGGAGCAGCAAGTAGTGAAGCTTGCTGAAGCCATCCAACAACTTCAACAGAGAATAACAGATCTAGAGCTACAAAAAGTACCAAGTACTCCGCAGGACTTGCGAGACCAAAGAGAAGCCACTTCGTGGAGCACAGTTGAGAGGATCAAAGAATTAGCTTTGTAATGTAAACAACTTAGCAGTAGAAGTGCGCAGACTTATGAGCGACTTACTGAGGACCCTAAACTAAAGACATTGGAGTCACAACTCCAGGAGGCAAAGCAACAAGCAACGATAGTACAGGCGTAGTTGAAACTCTTGTCAGTAGTTGAGAGGATGAAAAGGTCCTAGGAACAACACACTGCTCAGCAGCAGGTCCATACCATATAGAGAAAAGTCATGGAAGTGACTTAGAGGCTCCAACCAGTCCAGGACGAATCTTGCCAACTGTTTGAGGAATTGAAGGCCGAGGAGCACAACTGGAACAAGTAGTCATTGCAGTCAAACAATGCTTGGAAGAACCTATGAAAGAGGCATTTATTCAATAATTCACCGAGCAGGAGGCCCTGGTGAAGTAGCTCGAGCCAGGCTCAAGGATTTTTAGGTGGAGCTACCCAGATCAGAGTGACTTGGGATGAGTCATAGGTGAGTGTTGGGGGCCTGCTGGCCCTTGACCATGTTTTGAAGATCCTTGGTCACTTTTGACCCCTTTTTGGGACTTTGACAGGCTTTCGAAGGCGAAGTGCAAGTCAAAGTGGATATCGCGAGATCTCAAACCCCTTTTAGGTATTTTTGGGTTTTGGGCTTATGTAACAGATATGGGGGTGTTAGCCCATGGGTTTACCGATGTCTAGGTCCTTTTGTAATGTATAAATAGATGTCTAGGAAATGTAAGAGGAGACAATATGTGCATATGTGTGATGTTGTGCTAAGTGCAAGTGATAGTTATAAATGCTTTGTGCATGCTGTGTTGGACACTGGCAGAGAAAAGTGCAAGTGGATGTAAGAAGCTTGTGTAGATTGTAAGAGGGCTTTGTGCTGTAGCCTAGCTTGAGAAAGGAGGATCTGGCGGAGTGTGCACAAATATCCTGTCCTATGCGGAGTAGGATCCTGTGGCTCTATGCATGTAGATGATTGACAAAAGGCAATAAAGAGAAGAAGAGTTGGTGGACGTAGCCCCAGGCTGGGGGTGAACCACGCATATCCTATGTTATGGTTTCTTTGTGCATTATGGTTGTTTTATTGCTCATATTATTTATGCTTAGTACAATAATGTATGTTTAGATGTATTTGATACGATAGCTTAGTGCTTGGTGATGTGAATGAGTACCAGATCTGGTCTATTTTGATGTGCTTAGTGCTTGAATGTGTTGGATCTTGTTGAATACTGCGATGCTCTGTAATTAGGGTTTATCTACGTTGTAAACAACGACTAGATACTAAGGAATGATAAATGCTAAATGCTCAGGTTAAGGTATTGTAATCATAGATCTGTGTCCCATCTAGGTTGCAGACATCTGAGTCCTTCAACCACCCCTGCCTCTACCTTGTGTGAGACTTCATTTTCTTCATAGGTGTTGTCGAAAGGGCCGGTAGTTAGGGTTTTGTTGGTGCGCTGTTGAAGCGTTGAACACTGGGTCTGCCCCTGTTCCAACAAGGTTATGCATTGCTATTATGAAAAGGATCTTTGGGATAAGCTTCACAATATTTATGAAGGAGATAATAAATTCAAGTGAGCTAAACTCCAAAACTTTAGAGCTAAATTCGAACAGCTGAAGATGAAGGAAGACAAAGACACATCAACCTATTTTCTGCAAGTTGATGAAATAGCGAATACTATTAAAGGTTTAGGAGAAGAGACAAAGGGACCATTCAATGTTAAAAAGTTACTAAGGTCTCTACTTATGGTATTTGATCCAAAGATTTCAACCCTAGAAGAAATAACATATCTAGACACTTTGAGCATGGAAGAGCTACATGTGATACTCATCGCCCATGAATTGAGAACAGAGCAAGAGAACCCAATCACAAAGGAAGCAACATTAAAAGCATCCAAGAAGACAAAGAAAAAGGGCAAGCAAAAGCCAACATCAGATTTTAGTTGTAGCGATGATTAAGAGGAAGATGAAGAAATGACAAACTTTGTCAGAAAGTTGCAAAGAGTTACCTGTAAATACAAAGGTATGCTTCCATTGAACTATTTTAATTTTGGTGGTATTGGCCATTTTGTTTCTCAATGTCCCCATACGAATAAGGAAAGTGATGAAGAAGAAGACCCCAAGAAGAAAAAGAAAAATCAAAAGGGTAGAAGAAACAATAGGAAATTCTTCAATAAAAGTCTATGTACAAAGGAGACAATTCCTCATCAGACGAGGATGAAGATGGTGACAATGATACAAAGATAGTACTCTTCATGGCAGTAGAATATTTCAAAGAAGTTTATGAAGAATAAGGAGAAGTTGATTTCAGAGCATAATTTATGAATCCCTTAGAAGAACTAAGGAATGAAAGAAAAATAATCAAGTCACTCAAGGTAGAACTAAAGAGAAAACAAGGTTCTCAGAATTCCAAATCAGAAGAGGTCGAGCAGATTGTTATCACTGATAGTCACCCTCAGATTGCGGAAGGATGAGCCCAGTACCCATTAGATTTTTTGGTGGATGTTTGGTTTATATGAGTGGAGGTCAATGGACAAAACTGAATATATGAATGATGTTCAACACAAAATTGGACAAGAAATGTACAGGGAAGTGAGGGCCACAACTAACTTCAGTAAGTGAATTGAGTTTAAGTGTGAGTAGAGGGAATAATTAATAAGAAAGGTGGACAAGATTGCTATGGGAATCAGGCCTTCAAGCAGTTTGGAGAAGAAAATCTTAGACTCAAGATCACTCTTAAGCTCAAGTTTCAGACGCTAAAATATATACAAACAACACAATCACAACAACCCAATGATCAAACCTACATCACCATGCAACTACAACAAATCGACTGTATCCTCCATGCCCGATCCATTCAGTGTAAGAGGTAAAAAGATCACAAGGAATCTGACTACAACTGGTCACGATACCGCTACAATCAAATCTACATTACAACAACATAATAACCTTTGACTGGATCCTCCATGCCCAAGTGTTTTAGCACAATTTTTACAAAGAGATGAAAAGAGGCTGACTTCTATTAATTTGAAAGTCTCAAATATTATACATAACTAGAGAACAGTTCTGGCATCAAAACATTACAAAATAGGGAGTTCTGCCCAACTAGTTGATGACCATAACAAAATATTAAAACTATCTATTTATACTCTGAACTTCCCACAACCCTCAGGAGTGTGATATGGCCTTCTAGTCAAAGCTTTGCGTTTGAGCAATATTCTGTCAGACTATGCATATGTCATCCTATCAGACACAAATTCAGCTCGACATGGGCCTGCAGGAAAATATGTCCACAGGGGTACCACGGGCTGACGATTCAGTCCCCACGGTCGAGCCTTCCATTCCTTCCATTTATGGATTGAGCCGAGGTTTCAACCACCGACACTACTTTCATTAACTGCGTTTTCTTGGGAATTAAATGAGATTAAATGCTCAGGGGGCGACCATGTGGTGCTCTCGGATAGGACACCATATAAACACACGATTGCGGGGCCTCTCAAAAGTGGTTTGGGCTCAGAATTATTTTGGGCCTACAATCCATCTACTTTCGCCACGTAGCACATTTGAGTTACCATGGTTTTGATTGTGGGACCACTCAAGAAAATTATCGCTCGAGCATGTTGTGTTTGGCTTAGAAAAATGTGAGATGAGGAACATAGGATCATGCAAGTTGGTGGCTACAGCTGTAAGAACTCCAAGCAACATATATGGGCTAAATTAAATTGGATAGGAAAGATATTTCTTAGGAAAGGACGATGAAGTTGGCTCTGGCACAAAATAATGGGTCACATAATTTTTGACAACCTTGTCAAAGTCAGTAAGAAGGAAGCAGTAAGGGAAATGTTCGAGATCTCGAAGCCAACAAATACTCTATGGAAGCATTGTCTACAGGGAAAACAAACCAATATCAAGTTCAAATCAAAGGAGTACTCCACAACAAAACCAGTGGAGATTGTACACACTGATCTAGTTGTTCCGACAAGAACAAAGGGATTGAATGGTGAACAATACTTCATGCTACTGGTTGATGACTACACATGAATGATTGCGATATTTTTTCTCAAGAATAAGTCATAGGAATTCAAACACTTCAAGACATACAAAGAGATGGTTGAAACCGCGTCAGAATACAAAATCAAGTGTTTGAGTTCAGATAATGGAGGAGGGTTTACATCAAAGAAATTCATGGACTTCTGTAGAAAACATGCGATAAAGAGACAATTCTCTGAAGCCAAAACACCTCAACAAAATGGAGTTGTCAAAAATAAGAACAAAACAATACATGAAATGGAGAGAACCATATTGATGCATTCCAAGTTGAAGGACATATTTCAGGTACAAACAATGCATACAACAATTCACATCCAGAGCAGAGAAATTCTTAGAAATAAAACTAATAAGACTCCCTACAAAATATGGAAAAGAAGACCAACAAATGTGAATCATTTTAGAGTGTTTAGAAGCAAATGCTATATCAAAAGAGAATATGGTAGGATTGAAAAATTTGACTCTCGAGTTGATAAAAGTAGGGTTGTGTATTCAAGCAAGAGAAAATCATACAAATGATTTAATATAAGACTTAATAAAATAGTGGAAAACATCAATGTGATGATTAATGAGACTGATGGATGAAAAATAAAAGAAGGAAACAAAGAATCAGTGGAACAAGATAATGAAGAAGAGTTGAAGGAAGAAGAAGCATAAGAGGAAGAAGAACAAGAGAAACCAAAAGAAGAGTAAGAGGAAAATGAGCAGTACGATCTTTAGGAACCTCGAAAGACACCTATCAGATGAGTACTGAAGAATCATCCACCAGAAAAGATTGTTGGGAATAAAGATGTAGGAGTTGAAAACATAAGAATAATTCATTCTCCAGAACAACAACATCTAGCACTACTATCTACAATTGAGCCAAGCAATTTTGAAGAAGCCAACAAGGATGAACACTAGATCAAAGATATAGATGAAGAGTTAGATCAAATAGAGAATAATGACACATGGGAACTAGTTCCAAGGCTGAAGAACAAGAACGCCATTGGTACAAAGTGGGTCATCAGAAACAAATTGAACGAGGATGAACAAGTTACCAGGAACAAAGCAATATTGGTATGCAAAGGATATTCTCAAGTTGACGGTATGTATTTTGAAGAGACCTTTGCCCCAGTTGAAAGGATGGAAGTAATCATATTGATCCTAGCTTATGCATGTTTGAAAATAGTCAAGGCATATTAGATGGATATAAATTCAACATTTCTAAATGGAGAATTAGAAGAAGTATACATCAAACAACCATAAATATTTCTACTGTAAAAAAAGGAAGGATATGTCTGCAGGTTGAAGAAAGCATTGTATGGACCCAGGCAGGCCCGACAACATGGTTTTCAAGATTGGACAGGTATCTACAACAACAAGGGTTCATTAAGGGTAATGCAGATAAAAAAATCTACATAAAGGTGGATAGAGCTAATATATTGATCATTGATGTTTATGTAGATGACATCATCTTTGGAAGTGATGATGATAGGATGAGTCGAAAGTTTTCCAGAGACATGCAAAATGAGCTCGAAATGTTGTTGCTTGGTGAATTGACATTCTTTTTTGGATTACATATATGTCAACATGATAAAGATATCTTCATCTCTCAAACCAAGTATATTAGATAAATGTTGAATACATTTGGAATGGAAGAGTGAAAACCAATGAGTACTCCTATGCAAACAAAAGCATAATACTACTGAGAAGCATAATACATTGCAATAATGACATGTTATACTTAGGTTCTTTGGATGAAGCAAAATTTACAGGATATACAAGTGAAGTATGTTGAGCCTATTTCAATATTCCGTGACAACACTAGTGCCATCAATATCTAAAAAATTCCCTTGATGCACTCTAAGAAAAAGCACATCCTGATCAAGTATCACTTTCTATGGGAATATGCTACTGAGAAGAACATCAAGATAGAGTATGTCAGGACAAAAGAGTAGATTGCAGATATCTTCACCAAACCGCTAGCAAGGGAAACGCTTGAGTATCTGCGACATAAACTTGGAGTAGCTTCTGCCCCACAATGATCCAGAAGGTATCGAGCTTGATAAGACATGGGGAGAGAAACAAAAGCCTTGAAGAGTCCAAGTAAAAAATTTATTTTTTCAAAGCTTTTCATCTAGATTAGAGAGTTACACGAGGAAGCACCATGAAGAGGAAGGAATGTAGAGAAATCAAAGCTTTGTAGACAGGGGGAGAAGCCCCAAGAGGAGGATTACCTTTTTCCATTGATGTCAAAGGGGGAGAGATAGACCAAGGCATGAAATTGGAGAGAAGAAACAAGAGACAATAGAGGCATGCAGACAAGGGGAGTGATGGTCATAGGGGGAGCATGAGTATTGCCTTTCCTAAGTATTTCCATCAATGAAAAAGGAGGATATTGTTGAATGATTGGTTGTCATTGATGTCAACCCTTGAAGAGGCCTCAACGGTGTGGTGACGATACCCAAATTTGGTTGAGGAATTTGGACATGAATGTCACACACCCAATCCCTTAAGTACCCTTTTAAGGGACAAGGTATAAATTTTTCACCTTCCTACAACTTCTCTTATTTCCTTGAATAAGGGCACCATTTCATTCTTCTCTCCGAGATATTTCTAATGACTATAAAATCGTCCAAAACCGAGTTCTGAGTCGAAAGTTATGGCCTCCCTGAACTTCTTTGTGTATCGTTGGTCAAATTCCACATGACACCCATGTGGCTCCACCTCATTTGTACCTCAAAACACATCATATAAACTATTATATTACATCATCACATAAATATATCTCAGATCTACCAATGAGTAATCCGATACATTCATTAGGGTTTATTCTGCAGTAATTATCCTATTTACTCTACTATGCACTAGATTTTACTACTAACAGATTAATTCACTCATCGTAACTAAAAAATCGTAAGAAATAAGATAAACATTTCACATAGAGACAGATATTTACCATGGTTCATCCCCCTAGGCTATGTCCACAAAGATCTGGTTGTCTTGGCTCTTTTAATTATTCTGCATCAAGGTTACAGTGCTATGTGCATCACATTTCCTCTCCACTTCTACTAAGAGGTTTAAAAGATCACAACATGTTACATAACCCATGACTTACGACCTAATTACCCTTGATTACAAATTTGATCTAATCTATCTCTCAAAAACTCTCTTTCTATGTCTCAAAAACTAGCTCTAAGATCATCATCATCTATATGCTTTCCACTATATCATACAATATATTTATATTACAAATAAGGGTTAATTACCCTTTACAAAAATGAATAAAACCCTAATCCACTAAACCTAGGTGGATTAGATTTTTCCACTTTGTAACTTCCTGATCGAGGATAGTCCAAAATCCAACTATTTTCCTTGTTGATCCACATATTTCTCTCTTTCTTTGACTTTCTTGGTTTTCTGGTGCTACGTTTCTAGGTTTTCCGGCGCACACTCATTCTTTGGCCCATTATCTATGTGCCTTCATTAATTACCATGCTTTTTCCCAAAATGGCACGTGCTAATAGGCCTTATGAAGTTGGAAGGCTCAAAGAATGGTCAAGAAGCCCCTAGTTGGTTACAAGTCAATTAGTGAAAGGGTAAAGTGGTTGTAACAAGAAAGTCAAGTATCCCTAAATTTAAAGAAAGTGGTTACCTACCAAAAGTATAAATAAACCTCAAGGAGTCATTCACAAGAACACTCACACACTCATTCATTGATCATTTTTCTTTTGAACTGTGATATTTTGGTTAAGGTTGCGACGATAATTTCTAAGGTATCAAAGGAAGGAGGTGTGTGAAAGTTTAGGGGTTGCAAAGGAGAGCGATATTTCTGAGGATACCCTAGTTTACATGATCCTCGCGGGTCGGGCATAGGTTGTCCCACGAGGACCTCGTGAGTTGCACAAAATTTATCACGAGAGGACCCACGTGATAGGATGACTTAGTCCCACGAGGACCCATGTGATAGGATGTATTAGTCCCGTGAGGACAATACAAGTTTTGGGGAAATTCTTGTGCTAGGTCCCTGAAGTCAGAAGCAAGTCTACAGGTTAGCGTTAGAGTGTTTCAAGTCAGCTGCAAAATTACTTGTATGTTTTTCTACTCTTTTTTGAAGGTAATGTTTGGGTATGATATGGTGTATGCTTGAGGCATACTTGGCATGTTTGGTATTGGCACATAGTTATGGTACAACTTAGCTACATGGTTGAGTGAGGAGCACTCTTGTATCTAGTTTATTCTATGATATGGTTATTCATGGTTGAGGGATACACTTGATGTATGGTGGCATATGCATGAGGGACATGCACTGGTTCTTTGAGGGTCTTCATTTATGATATGGTACAGGTCTATACATGCTGATGGTATATGGTACATGTTATTCATATAATTAATGCTCTAGTATTTGGTATATGGTTTGATCTATAATTGGTTACTCATTATTGATCTACATTTGGTATATCTTTTGATACATGATTGATGCATGTCATACTCAATTTGTTGGTACACAATTGATGCATGGAATGGTACATATTTTGGTATAGTAGTGACAACTACATGTTGATGGTGCAGTAACAGTGATAGGTCAAATACAATGACAGGTTGACAGATTATAGGTTGATGTGATAGAGGCAGTGACAATGTTAGTGACAATGGCAGTGACAAATATAGTGAGAGTGAAAGAGGAAGAGATAGTGACAGAGGTAGTGATAGTGATAGTGGTAGTGAAAATTGGTCTACATTTATATTTTAGGGCAGAAAGACAAAGCAATGAAAGGGGGTTGTAGCCTCCTTCCAGTTATTTCTGGAGAACACAGGGAGTTGGAGCTTCCTTCAGGTTGGAGCCTGAGAATCAAGGGGTTGTAGCCTCCTTCTGGTTGGATCCAGAGAATTCAGTGAGTTGTATCTTCCTTTAGGTTGGATCTTGTAAATAGGGGGTTGTAGCCTCCTTCCAGTTGCAGTTGGAGAATCAAGAAGTTGGTGCTTCCAATGAATGTAATATTTGATATATAAGAAAACATTCCATGGTTTTCTCCCATTTGGGTTTCCACATAAATCCCGGTGTACTGTGTATTTGATGTGATGCTTCATATGTTTATATGCTCATAATACACTTATGCTATACTGATGATGATATATTGTTGATTAAATTGAAGTTTATATACTGTGATTAAAAGTGATCATATTGATTCAACCCCCCTCTCAGCATTCCAACAATTGGTACCAGAGAAGATGCTTCAAGAAACAGTCTAACCATTGGAAGGAGATCATGGAATGTGCTAAGATTGGAGCATCAATATTTGGCGGTAAAAAAAATGTATTCTGGAGTATAAGGATGAAAACCTTTTTAAAGGAACAAGTATTTAATGTATGGAGATCAATAGTAGATGGATAAAAATCACCAACCACTCTCCCAACAGACAAGGATGGAAACAAACTCAAAGGATAAAGGTACTATTCTAAACCATCTTGTTAATTCAATATTTGTTAAGGTTATGCATTGCTATTATGCAAAGGATATTTGGGATAAGCTTCAAAATATTTATGAAGGAGATAACAAAGTCAAGGGAGATAAACTCCAAACCTTTAGAGATAAGTTGGAACAATTGAAGATGAAGGAAGATGAAGACATATCAACCTAATTTCTGCAAGTTGATGAAATGGTGAATACTATTAAAGGTCTAGGAGAAGAGATGAAGGAACCATTCATTGTTCAAAAGGTACTAAGGTCTCTACCTATGGGATTTGATCCAAATATTTCAACCCTATAATAAAAAACATATATAGACACCTTAAGCATGGAAGAGATACATGTGATACTCATCTCCTATGAAATGAGAACAGAGCAAGAGAACCCAGTCACAAAGGAATATACATTAAACATGTCCAAGAATACAAAGAAAAAGAGCAAGCAAAATGCAAAATCAGATTGTAGTTGTAGCGATGATTAAGAGGAAGATGAAGAAATTAAAAACTTTGTAAGAAAGTTGCAAAGAGGAATCGGTAAATACAAAGGTATGCTTCCATTGAAATGTTTTATTTTGGTGGTATTGGTCATTTTTCTTCTAAATGTCCCCATAAGAATAAGGAAAGTGATGAAGAAGAAGACCCCAAGAAGAAAAATAAAAATCAAAAGGGTAGAAGAAACAAAAAAAAATCTTCAAGAAAATTCTTTGCACCAAGGAAGTCAGTTGCTCATCAGATGAGGATGAATACACTGTCAATGATACAAAGAGAGTACTCTTCATGGCAGTAGAAGATTTCGAAGAATATTATGAAGAAGAAGGAGAAGTTGATCTTAGAGCATAATTGATCAGTGCCTTATAATAACTAAGGAATGAAAGAAAAACAATCAAGTCACTCAAGGTAGAACTAAAGAGAAAAGAAGGTTATCGGAATTCCAACTCGGAAGTGGTCGAGTAGATAATCACGAAGTTAAAAATCTAGGTAGAAGAAGACAAAATCGTTAAAGAAGCACTCACAAATCAGTTGGAAGAGAAGGACAAGATGATTGAAGGGTTGAAAGCATAAATAGTCACTCTAAGAAAAGATATTCAGAAGAAGGACATGTATTAGAACAACACCAAAATATTGGATCAGATCATTAGTGGCCAAAGGCCATACTATGACAAATCCAGACTAGTATACAAACAGACAAAGAAAGACTCAAGTTGGAAGACAACAGAACAAGAAGAAGAAAAAATAAGTTATGAAAAAATAGTCAGAGGCTGTCCTAAAAGGGAAGAATACAAGAATATCCAAGAAGAAGATGACAGAGACTGCACCACCTAGAGGATTTGGAATTTATAATCAACAAAAACGAGAATGGAAAGACCTCAAGAAGATGAAGGATTCAGAAGAGCAACAACATTCAAAATATATCCCACTCCCATGTATCAAACTCTTTTTCTTGGTTTATGTTATTCATGCAATAACTTTTGGCACAAAGTTGTGAATTGTAGAGCCAATATCAAGAGAATAAGCAACTATGAAGGCTACACAAGAAAGTTTTACCCCATAAGACCTCATGAAGCACACAACAAAAACTACAATAGATTTGAATCCTTGAGTAATGAAGTAGAATGCCACAAATGCAAAAAATTTGGTCACATGGCCAAAGATTGCAGACTGAATATTCGTCCAAGGGAACCAAAGAAAAATATCAATAGTGATAAGCAAGAATCACAAAGGATATGGGTAAGGAAACATGATCAATTCAAAACTGAAGAATGCATGCTTTCTCTACAAGCCCAACACAAGAAACATGGATGGTATAATAACAATGACCGATCAAAGAATATGACAGGTGATAAGGACAAGTTTCTAACTCTAAAAAGAGAAAGCGATGGATCGGTTTTGTTTGGAAATGACAACTCAACGAAAATTATAGGAAGAGTTACAATCAACCTTGGAAGCAAGGATGCCAAGGATTAAAATGCTCTAGTAGTCGAAGACATGATGCACAATCTACTAAGTGTAAGTCAAATGTGTGATCAAGGACACAAAATTGTGTTTGACTCATAAAAATGTGAGATAAGGAATGCATGATCATGCAAGTTGGTGGCTACAACTGTAAGAACTCCAAGCAACATAAATGGGATAAATGAAATTGGAAAGGAAAGATATTTCTTAGGAAAGGATGATAAAAGTTGGCTCTGGCACAAAATAATAAGTCACATAAATTTTGATAACCTTGTCAAATTCAGTAAGAAGGAAGCAGTAAGGGAAATGCCCAAGATATAGAAGCCAACAAATACTCTATGCAAGCATTGACTACTTGGAAAACAAACCAATATCAAGTTCAAATCAAAGGAGTACTCCACAAAAAAACCACTGGAGATTTTACATATTGATCTAGTTGGTCCGAAAAGAACTAAGGGATTGAATGGTGAACAATACTTCTTGCTACTGATTGATGACTACACAAGAATGACTATAGTATGTTTTCTAAAAAAGAATTCAAAGGAATTCAAGCACTTCAAGACATACAAAGAGACGGTTGAAACTATGACAGAATAAAAAATCAAGTGTTTGAGATCCGATAATGGAGGAGGGTTTACATCAAAGAAATTCATGGACTTTTGTAGTGAACATGGGATAAAGAGACAATTCTCAGAAGCCAAAACACCTAAACAAAATGGAGTTGCCTAAAGGAGAAACAAAATAGTACAGGAAATGGCCAGAACCATGTTGATGGATTCCAAGTTGAAGGACATATTTCAGGTATAGAAAATGCATACAATAGTTCACATCGAGAACATAGGAATTCCTAGAAATAAAAGTAATAAGACTCCCTACAAACTATGGAAAGGAAGACCAACAAATGTGAATCATTTTAGAGTGTTTAGAAGCAAATTCTATATCAAAAGAGAAGACGGTAGGATTGGAAAATTTGACTCTCAAGTTGATAAAAGCAGACTGGTTGGGTATTGAAGCAAGAGCAAAGCATACAAATGATTTAATCTAAGACTCGATAAAATAGTGGAAAACATCAATGTGATGATTGATGAGACTGATGGACGAAAAATAAAAGAAGGAAACAAAGAATCAATGGAACACGATCATGAAGAAGAGTTGATGGAATAAGAAGCATAAGAGGAAGAAGAACAAGAGCAACCGGAAGCAGAGCAAGAGGAAAATGAGCAACAAGATTTTCAGGAACCTCGAAATACAACTATCAGATGAGTACAAAATAATCATCCACCAGAACAGATGATTGGGAATAAATGTGTAGGGGTTGAAAACATAAGAATAATTCATTCTCTATAACAAAAACACCTAGCACTAATATCTAAAATTGAGCCAAGTAGTTTTGAATAAGCCAACAAGGATGAACACTGGATAAAATCTATGGATGAAGAGTTATATCAGATAGAGAAGAATGACACATGGGAACTATTTCCAAGGTTGAAGAACAAGAATGTCATTGGTACAAAGTGGGTCTTCAAAAACAAATTGAACCAGGATGAACAAGTTACCAGGAACAAAGCAATATTGGTATGCAAAGGATATTCTCAAGTTGAAGGTATATATTTTGAAGAGACCTTTGCCTCAGTTGACATGATGGAATCAATCATATTGATCCTATATTATGCATGTTCTAAAAATGTCAAGGTATATTAGATGGATGTAAATTCATCATTTCTAAATGGAGACTTAGAAGAAGAAGTATACATCGAACAACCATAAATATTTCTATTGTCAAAAAAGGAAGGATATGTCTGCAGGTTGAAGAAAGAATTGTATGGATTCAGGCAGGCCCCCAGAGCATGGTATTCAAGGTTGGACAGGTATCTACAACAACAAGGGTTCAGGGAGGGTAATTCATATAGAAATATCTACATAAAGGTGGATAAAGATAATATATTGATCATTGAATTTTATGTAGATGACATCATATTTGGAAGTGATGATGATAGGATGAGTAAGAAGTTTTCTAGAGACATGCAGAATGAGTTCGAAATGTTGTTGCTTGGTGAATTGACATTATTTTTAGGATTTCAAATATGTCAACGTGATATAGATATCTTCATCTCTCAAACCAAGTATATTAGAGAAATATTGATTACGTTTGGAATGGAAGAGTGCAAACTAGTGAGTACTCCTATGCAAACCAGTTGCAAGCTAAGTAAGGATGATGTTTCTAAGAATTTAGACCAAAGAATTTATAGATCGATGATTGGAAAGATTCTATTTGTGACATCAACTAGACCAGATCTGATGCAATAAGTTGGACAAGTTGCAAGATTTCAAGCGATACCGAAGGAATCAAATGTTATGGTAGTGAAGAGGGTATTCAAGTATCTAAAAAGTACATAAGAGTATGTATTATGGTATCTAAAAGGGAATGCACTATCTTTGGTTGCCTA
The DNA here is from genome assembly GCA_000966675.3 of Picea glauca. Taxonomy (NCBI): domain Eukaryota; kingdom Viridiplantae; phylum Streptophyta; class Pinopsida; order Pinales; family Pinaceae; genus Picea; species Picea glauca. Next base: position 274,049 of record JZKD02S1673971.1, read on the forward strand.
CATAGATGCATATTGGGCAAGTTACATTGATGATAGAATAAGTACAAGTGGAGCAAATTTCTACATGGGTGAGTGCCTGGTATCATGGTTAAGGAAGAAAGAATCATCGATATCCTTATCAAACACATAACCATAACACATTGAAACAGTGACATGTTGTACTGAGGTTCTTTAGATGAAGCAAACTTTGCATGATATACAAGTGAAGAATGATGATCCCATTTTGATATTCCGTGAAAACACTAGTGCCATCAATATCTCCAAAAATACCGTGATGCACTCTAAGACAAAGCACATCCTGATCAAGTATCACTTTCTATGGGAACATGCTACAAAGAAGAACATCAAGCTAGATTATGTCAGGACAAAAGAGAAGATTGTAGATATCTTCACCAAACCTCTTGCAAGGGAAAAATTTGAGTATCTATGACAGAAAATTGGAGTAGCTTCTACCCCACAATGATCTAGAAGGTATCAAGATTAACAAGACAGGGGGAGAGAAAAAAAATCCTTGAAGAGTTCAAGTAAATAATTTGTTTTTTTTGAAAGATTTCATATACATCAGGGAGTTACACGAGGAAGCACCATGAATAGGAGTGACCGAAGAGACATCAAAGGCTTGTAGACAGGGGGAGAAGCCCAAGAGGAGGATTACCCTTTTCCATTGATTTCAAAGGGGGAAAGATAGACCAAGGCATGTAATTGTAGAGAAGGAACATGAGAGGATAGAGGCATGTAGACAGGGGGATTGATGGTCAAAAGGGGAGAATGAGTATTTCCTTTCCTAAGTACTTCCATCAATGAAAAAGGGGGATATTGTTGAATGATTGGTTTTCATTGATGTCAACCCTTGAAGAAGCCTCAATGGTGTGGTGACGGTACTCGAAGTTGGTTGAGGAATTTGGACATGAATGTCACACACCCAACCCCTTAAGTACCCTTTTAAGGGACGGGGTATAAAATTTTCACCTTCCTACAAATTCTATGATTTCCTCGAATAAGGGCACCATTTCCTTCTGCTCTCCGAGATATTTCCAATGACTATAAACTCGTCCAAAACCGAGTTCTGAGTCAAAAGTTATGCCCCCCTTGAAATTATTTGGGTATCGTTGGTCAATGGCCACATGGAATCCACGTGGATCCACCTCATTTGTACCTCAAAACACATCATATTTACTATTCTATTACATCATCACATCAATATATCTCAGATCTACCAATCAATAATCAGATACATTCATTACGGTTTATTCTGTAATAATTATCCCGTTTAATATATTGTGAACTACATTTTACTACTAATAGATTAATTCACTCATCATAACTAAAAAATCATAAGAAATAAGATAAACATACCACACAGAGACACAAATTTACAATGGTTCACCCCGTCTGGGCTACATCCACAAAGATTTGGCTGTCTTGTCTCTTTTAATTATTCTGCATCAAGGTTACAACACTACGCAAATTACATTTCCTCTTCACTTCTACCAAGAGGATGACAAGATCACAGTCGGCTCCATAACCCATGACTTACGACCTAATTACCCTCAATTACAAAGCTGATCTAATCTATCTCTAAAAAACTCTCTTGCTCTATCTCAAAAACTGTCTCTAAGATCATAATCTTATATATGATTTCCACTATCTCATACAATTTAATTATATTACAAAAAGGGGTTAATTACCCATTACAAAAATGACCAAAACCATAATCCACTAACCCTAGGTGGATTAGATTTGTCCACTTTGTAACTTCCTGATCGAGGATAGTCCAAAATCCAACCATTTTCCTCGTTGATCCACATCTTTCTCCCTTTCTTTGAATTTCATGGTTTCCTAGCGCTACTTTTCCAGGTTTTCCGGTGCACGGTCCTCCTTTGGTGCATTATCTAACTGCCTTCATTAATTACCGTGTTTTTTCTCAAAATGGCCTGTGCCAACATGCCTTATGAATTTGGAAGCCTCGAAGACTGGTCAAGAAGCCCCTAATTGGTTAAGACTGGTCAAGAAGCCCCTAATTGGTTACAAGTCAATTAGTGAAAGAGTAAAGTGGTTGTAACAATAAAGTCAAGAATCCTTATAGTTAAATAAAGTAGTTACCTACCAAAAGTATAAATACACCTCAAGGAGTCATTCACAAGAACACTCACACACTCATTCATTGATCATCTTTCTTGTGAACTGTGATCTTTTGGTTAAGGTTGCGATGGTAATTTCTAAGGTAGCAAAGGAAGGAGGTGTGTGGAAGTCTCAAGGTTGCAAAGGAGAGTGATATTTCTAAGGAAACCCAAGTTTACATGATCCTCGTGGGTCAGGCATAGTGTGTTCCATGACGACCATGCGGGTTGCATAGTAGTTGTCACAGGAGGACTCATGTGATAGGATGTCTTAGTCCCACGAGGACAAGAGGAGTTTTGGGGAAATGATTGTGTTAGGTCCCCGAAGTTAGAAGCAAGTGTACAAGTCAACATTAGAGTGTTTCAAGTCAGCTACAAAAGTATTGATATGTTTTTCTACTTGTTTTTGAAGGTAATGTTTGGTTATGATATGGTGTATGCTTGAGGCATACTTGGCATGTTTGGTATTGGCACATGGTTATCATACAACTTGGATACATGGTTGGGTGAGGAGCACTCTTGTATCTGGTTTAGTCTATGATATGATTATTCATGGTTGAGGGATACACTTGATGTATGGTGCCATATGCATGAGGGACATGCACTGGTTCTTTGATGGACTTCATTTATGATATGGTACAGGTCTATACATGCTGATGGTATATGGTACATGTTCTTCATATAATTAATGCTCTAGTATTTGGTATATGGTTTGATCTATGATTGGTTACTCATTGTGTTGGAAAACGGAGAGGGGGGGGGGTGAATCAGTTGTTACCATGCTTAAACATTTATGTTCCTTTTAGACTCTTTGTAGAAACATTGAATGATGATCACAATAATGCAGGGAAGTAAACAATGGAACTTTCAACATCATTCACATATTTGAGAAACACAGAGACAGATATTTAACGAGGAAACCCATACATGGTAAGAACCTCTTTTTCTTTATATGATAAGTAATAGTTACATTCTTTACATTATCATACATATGAGCACCAACTCATAATGAGGCTACAACCTTAGTTTTGCAATCTGGTACTTGTTGAGAGCACCAACTCTCTGTTTTTTCTAGCACCCACTAGAAGGAAGCACCAACTCCTTGGTTTCTCTAGCACCCACTAGAAGGAAGCACCAACTCCCTGGTTTCTCTAGCACCAACTAGAAGGAAGCACCAACTCCCTGGTTTCTCTAGCACCAACTAGAAGGAAGCACCAACTCTCTGAGTGTTTCCAACACCAACTGGATGGAAGCACCAACTTCCAATCATACAGGCACCAACCTGTATAACAGAGAACAAGAGTTCTCCCTTGCACCACCCTGCCACCGTATTTTCTCTGGCTACAACCAGATGGAAGCTACAACTCCCTGTGTTCAAGCACCCACTTGAACCTCTGAGGACAACAATCCTCTCTAGCAGCTCCCAACTACCCTGGAATATAAATCTTTGCTACTGAAACTTATTACAGTGATATAATGTTCAACAATGGCTTACCAAAATCATCATTGTTTTTCTACATCTCATTGCTCTGTCTGCTTCACTGCCTTCCTGCACACATGACTTGCGCTATCTATTCTTCTGCCTTTTATGCTCTGTGTGCCATGTCCATTCACTGCATAGATCCTCTTCCATTCAATTCAGCTGCTGCACTCTCCTCCTTCTTCACACATGAATCACCTTCAACAACAACAACCACCACAACTCCAACAACAACAACAACCTCATCTCTTCTCTGTACCATGTACTTATCACTTCTGTGCATCTTGTGCATGCAATATTCGCAATGCCTCTGCATGCACACTCCGTGCCAAATTCCTCCGCAACTTGAGTGATCTGTCTGTTCATCATCGTGACTCTTCAGCTTCTCTGGTCATTTTCCACCATGCGTCCAACATCACTGAGTGTTCCGCTGAGATTTCTCAACCTCTCTGGCAGTTGAGACTCTTCATCTTCTCTGTGAAAGTCGGGCTCACTTTCTCTGTTTTAGTTACAGGCCTCAATGCCCATCCAACTGTCAATCGCCTCCATGAACATCTTCATCCCTCTTGAAGATTCTCATAGGCTCTTCACCTTCTCTGTCAATCATCCCCAAGTGTCTTCGAGTCCTCTGGTTGAACCCATCAGTGGTTTCTGGTAGTTATACTATGTCGTGCTACAGTTGCCCTCTGATATTGTTCAAATTCATCTGCACCATCGGATATGCAGCGAGCAAATATGGACGGCCAGAATCTGTGCTCCCAGATCCACGGTCGGGATTGGATTTCGGAGCCCCCCTACCGTTCTACCTTTAAGCAGGGGGGTGGGTCCGAAATTGGGTGCACATCTCTCAAGTGGCTAGGATTAGAGTGCCTAGATCAATGATGCTCAAGTGATTTCGGACCCCCTTTTCCATTCTTCCTTTAAATAAAGGGGGGGGTCTGGAAAGGTGGGGTATTGAGGAAGGGCCCCATTCCTGTCGTGTCACCTTTTGTATCATTATCCTCCCCACCTACCGTCTGTTCTCCACTTGACCGTGCACCAAGGCTCATTCCCTTTAGCGCCTCCTTGTCCTCCGACATCTGTCCATCTCCCAATTACTGAAACTCTGAAGTGGTGTAAACCTGCTGACGTCACACATGGATTGACACGTGTTGAATACTTCCACATGTCACTCTGATTCGTGACTTACATGTGCCTGGAATGTTGAATCAGTCTGACACTTGTCATTACCTGGTTGTTCCATGTGTTCCTAGCTGATGTGGTATGCTAACGTGAGTCAGATCGACGGTCCAGATCACATCTTGATCTAACGGTTTAGATTCAGTCGGGATTTCACACATCGCGATTTCGACACTCTTGACGTTCAGTGTTTTTTTCACTTCAAAGTCCCGATCCACAAAACTCCGTAATGGAGTCGTATCAACGGTCCAGATCACATCTTGATATGACGGCTGCGATTAAATCGCAATATCGCATATCACGATTTCGAGATTCCTGTGGTTATTGTTCTTTGACATATTCAACTCTCGATCCGCGAAACTCCGAAATGGACTGAGATCGACGGTCTAGATCAGACCTTGATTTAATGGATGCGATTAAATTGTGATTTCACAATTCTTGTTTCATTGTTTCTTTTCATCTCCATGACGCGATTCATGAAACTCCGATATGGAGTTAGATCAATGGTCCATATCTGATCTCTATTCAACGACTGCGATTAAATCGTGATTTCGCATATCGTGAATTCGAGAGGTTAGGGAACCCTGTTCCTTTGACTCTCCAGTCAGCGAAATGACGATCTATCTCCACGTGTCTTACTTGTAAATGGACGGTCCTCCTTCTTTCAGGATTTTGTACGCCCGCTTCTCCTTGCACTTTAAAGAACGTGCAGGTTCTGCTTGATCCAACGATGGTCGGATCTCGCGCTTGGATCTAACGCCTGAGATATATCCTCCTCTTCAGCATGATCTTCTTATCTACATTCAGATCTGATGACCATCGAGAATTCAGGATGGGATCCAGCGATCAGAAATGCTTCACAAACTTTACGGGACTTCATCATGCCTGATCAACAGTTTAGATCAATCCTCGATTTGACGACTGAGGATTGTTGTGTTGTTGGTCTTCTTGAATATCACTGCGCTGCTGATCATCACTTCTGTATTGAAGCCATAATTGTTGTTGTACTTGCCATCAATTACAAGCATACGCTACGTGTAAAACATACCAAACATCCTCTGCACTATCTCTTCTGATCTTATCGAGGTTGCTCTGCAACGTCTTCCCAAAATACTTTTGGTTCCCGTCTATTACATTCTTCCTGTACTCATGCCATCTTCATTGTTGTACTTGCCATCAATGACAAGCATATGCTACTTGTTAAACATTTCCAACAATCTCCCCCTTTGGCATTGATGGCAACAAAGGCACCCGTATTCTTTTCTCCCCCTTTGACATCAATGTCAAAGAGAATATGCTCCCCTTGAGCTATTGCAGTATTTTTAGGAGGTATCAGATATTAAACCAATGGAAACTCCCCCTGACGGGATGGAATCTCTCATTTGAGGCCAACAAAATATTTGTATCTAAACCATAGTCTTCTCTTTCTCATTCTTGGACCTGTTCATCTTCAGCTTCCACTGTATCCTCTGTGGAAAATTCAAAATTGCTCACCTCTCTTACTCGAACTCCTTTATCAATATTATCATGAGTGGATGACTCCCCCTGTCACTGTTATCTCTCTGCTTCTGAATATTTTCCCCCTTTGTTCCTAAAAGGTTAACTTTCCTTGACAAGGTCTTTCCTCTTGTTGTCTCTACAAGATGTCATGTGTATCATATTGTACATCAGAATGTTGTTTTTCTACTTGAACACTGTGCAATTGTAACTTGTACCTTTTAAATAGCCCTTGGATCTCCCCATTGAATCTCATCGATCTCTATTACTGCAATTTTCATTTTTCTTCCAT
>JZKD02S1673971.1:285036-329918 GCA_000966675.3 Picea glauca
GGGATATCGAGGAAGGGCCCCATTCCTGTCGTGTCACCTTTTGTATCGTTCTCCTCCCCACCTGTCGTTTTTTCTCCACCTGACCGTGCGCCAAGGCTCATTCCCTTTAGCCCCTCCTTGTTCTCCAACATCTATCCATCTCCCAATTACCGAAACTCTGAAGTGGTGTAAACCTGCTGACGTCACACGTGGATTGACACGTGTTGAATACTGCCACACATCACTCTGATTTGTGACTTACATGTGCCTGAAATGTTGAATCAGTCTAACACTTGTCATTACCTGGTTGTGCCACGTGTTCCTAGCTGACGTGAGTCAGATCAATGGTCCAGATCACATCTTGATTTGACGGTTCAGATTCAGTCGGGATTTCACACATCACGATTTTGACAGTCTTGACATTCAATGTTTTTTTCACTTCAAAGTCCCGATCCACGAAACTCCGTAATGGAGTCGTATCAATGGTCCAGATCACATCTTGATCTGACAGCTATGATTAAATCGCAATATCGCATATCACAATTTAGGGATTCCTGTGGTTATTGTTCTTTTACATCTTCAACTCTCGATCCGTGAAACTCCGAAATGGACTGAGATCGATGGTCCAGATCAGACCTTGATTCAATGGCTGCGATTAAATCATGATTTTGCAATTCTTATTGTATTGTTTCTTTTCCTATCCATGACACGATTTTCAAAACTCCGATTTGGAGTTAGATCAATGGTCCAGATCTGATCTCTATTCAACGACTGCGATTAAATCACGATTTCCCAAATCGCGAATTTGAGAGGTTAGGGAACCCTATTCCTTTGACTCTCCAGTCAGCGAAATGATGATCTATATCCACGTGTATTTCCTGTAAATGGATGGTCCTCCTTCTTTCGGGATTTTGTACGCTCACTTCTCCTTGCACTTTAAAGAACGTGCAGGTTCTGCTTGATCCAATGATGGTCGGATCCCACGCTTGGATATAACGCCTGAGATCTATCCTCCTCTTCAGCGTGCTCTTATCTACATTCATATCTGACGACCATTGGGAATTCAGGATGGGATCCTGCGATCAAAAATGCTTCACAAACTTTAAGGGACTTCATCATGCCTGATCAACAGTTTAGATCAATCCTTGATTTGATGACTAAGGATTGTTGCGTTTAGACAATTGTTGCGTTGCTGGTCTTCCTGAATATCACTGTGCTGTTGATCATTGCTGCTGTACTGAAGCCATCATTGTTGTTGTACTTTCCATCAATGACAAGCATACGTTGCGTGTAAAACATACCAAACATCCTCTGCACTATCTCTTTTGATATTATCGAGGTTTCTCTGCAGCGTCTTCCCAAAATACTTCTGGTGCCCGTCTGTTACATTCTTCCTATACTCATGCCATCTTCATTGCTGTACTTTCCATCAATGACAAGCATATACTATTTGTTAAACATTTCCAACACATTGTTGATATACATTTGGTATATATTTTGATACATGGTTGATTCATTTCATACTCCATTTGTTGGTACATAGTTGATGCATGGAATGGTACAGGTTTTGGTATAGTAGTGACTACTACATGTTGATGGTACAATAACAATGAAAAGTCAAATATAGTGTCAGGTTGACAGGTTATAGGTTGATGTGACAGAGGTAGTGACAATGATAGTGATAGTAGTAGTGACGAAGATAGTGACAGTGGCAACGACAATGTTAGTGACAGTGGTAGTGACAATTGGTGTACATTTATATTTTAGGGAGGCAAGACAGGGCAATGAAAGGGGGTTGTATCCTCCTTCCGGTTATTGCTGGAGAACTCAGGGAGTTGGAGCGTCCTTCAGGTTGGAGCCTGAGAATAAGGGGGTTGTAGCCTCCTTCTGGATGGATCTAGAGAATTCAACGAGTTTTAGCTTCCTTTAGGTTGGAGCTTGTAAATAGAGGGTCATAGCCTCCTTCCAGTTGAAGATGGAGAATTCGGAAGTTGGTGCTTCCAATGAATGTAATCTTTGATATATAATAAAACATTCCGTGGTTTTCTCCCATTTGGGTTTCCACGTAAATCCTTGTGCACTGTGTATTTGATGTTATGCTTCTTATGTTTATATGCTAATAATACACTTATGATATACTGATGATGATATATTGTTGATTAAATTGAAGTTGATATACTATGGTTAAAAGTGATAAAACTGCTCATACTGATTCAATCCCACTCTTAGTATTCCAACAATTGGTACTAGAGTAGATCCTTCAAGAAGCAGTCTAACGACTGGAAGGAGATCATGGAATATTCTAAGATTGGAGCATCAATATTTGGCAATCAAAATTATGCATTCTGGAGTATAAGGATGAAAACCGGTTTAAAGGAACAAGGATTTGATGTATGGAGAGCAATAGTAGATGGATAAAAAGAACCACCCACTCCCCCAACAGACAAGGATGGAAAGAAACTCGAAGAAAACAACTCAAAGGCTAAAGGTATTATTTTAAACTGTCTTGTTAATTCATTATTTGTTAAGGTTATGCATTTCTATTATGCAAATGATCTTTGGGATAAGCTTCAAAATATTTATGAAGGATATAATAAAGTCAAGGGAGATAAACTCCAAACCTTTAGAGCAAAGTTCGAACAATTGAAGATGAAGGAAGACAAAGACATATCAGCCTACTTTCTTCAAGTTGATGAAATAGTGAATACTATTAAAGGTCTAGGAGAATAGATGAAGGAACCATTCATTGTTTAAAAGGTTCTAAGGTCTCTACCTATAATATTTGACCCAAAAATTTCAACCCTAGAAGAAATAACATATCTAGACACCTTGAGCATGTAATATCTACATGTGATACTCATCGCCTATGAAATGAGAACAGAGCAAGAGAACCCAGTCACAAAGGAAGAAACATTAAAATCATCCAATAATACAAAGAAAAAGAGAAATCAAAAGCCAAAATCACATTGTAGCGATAGCGATGATTAAGAGGAAGATGAAGAAATGAAAAACTTTGTAAGAAAGTTGCAAAGAGAAACCGGTAAATACCAAGGTATGCTTCCATTGAAATGTTTTAATTTTGGTGGTATTGGTCATTTTGATTCTAAATGTCCCCATAATAATAAGGAAAGTGATGAAGAAGAAGACCCTAAGAAGAAAAATAAAAATCAAAAGGGTAGAAGAAACAAAAAGAAATTCTTCAAGAAAAGTCTCTGCACCAAGGAAGACAGTTCCTTAGCAGATGAGGACGAAGACAATGAAAATGATACAAAGAGAGTTCTCTTCATGGAAGTATAAGATTTCAAAGAAGATTATGAAGAAGAAGGAGAAGTTGTTTTAAGAGAAGAATTGATCAGTGCATTAGAAGAACTAAGGAATGAAAGAAAAACAATCAAGTCACTCAAGGTAGAACTAAAGAGAAAATAAGGTTCTCAAAATTCCAACTTAGAAGAGGTCGAGAATATAATCACGAAGTTAAAAATCTAGGTAGAAGAAGACAAAAGCGTTAAAGAAGCACTAATAAATTAGTTGAAAGAGAAGGAAAAGATGATTGAAGGGTTGGAAGAAGAAATAGTCACTCTAAGAAAATATCTTAAGAAGAAGAACATGTATTAGAACAACAACAAAATATTGGATCATATCATTAGTGACCAAAGGCCATACTATGACAAATCTGGACTAGTATACAACCAGATAGAGAAAGACTCAAGTTCGAAGACAACATAATAAGAAACGAAACAAATAATTTATGCAAAAATAGTCAGAGGCTATCCTAAAAGGGAAGACTACAAGAATATACAAGAAGAAGATTACAAAGACACTCCACCACCTAGAGCATTTGGAATTCAGAATCAACAACAACAAGAAATGGAAAGAGAAACACCATTCAAAATATCTCCCACTCCCATGTATCAAAATATTTTTCTTGGTTTATGTTATTCATGCAATAACTTTGGGCACAAATCTGTGAGTTGTAGAGCCAATATCAAGAGCATAAGAACCTATTAAGGCTACACAAGAAATTTTTACCCCAGAAGACCTCATGAAGCACAAAGAAAAAAATACAATAGATTTGAATCCTTGAGTAATGAAGTAGAATGCTACAAATGCAACAATTTTGGTCACATGGCCAAATATTGCAGACTAACTATTCCTCTAAGGGAACCAAAGAAAAATATCAACAGTCATAAGCAAGAATCACAAAGGATATGGGTAAGGAAACATGATCAATTCAACACTAAAGAATGCATGCTTTCTCTACAAGCCCAACACAAGAAACGCGGATGGTATGTTGACAACGAATGCTCAAAGCATATGACAGGTGATAAGGACAGGTTTCTAACTTTGAAAAGGGAAAGAGATGGATCAATTTCATTTGGAAATGACAACTCAACCAAAATTATAGGAAGAGGTATAGTTAATCTTGGAAGCAAGGATGCCAAGGCAGAAAATGCTCTAGTAGTAGAAGACATGAAGCACAATCTACTAAGTGTAAGTCAAATTTGTGATCAAGGACACAAACTTGTGTTTGACTCATAAAAATGCGAGATAAAGAACACATGATTAAGCAAGTTGGTGGCTACAACTGTAATAACTCCAAACAACATATATGGGCTAAATGAAATTGTAAAGGAAAGATATTGCTTAGGAAAGGACAATGAAAATTGGCTCTGGCACAGAATAATGGGTCACATAAATTTTGAAAATCTTGTCAAAGTTAGTAAGAAGGAAGCAGTAAGGGAAATGCCTGATATATCAAAGCCAACAAATACTCTATGCAAGCATTGTCTATAGGGAAAACAAACCAAGATCAAGTTCAAATCAAAGGAGTACTCCACAACAAAACCACTGGAGATTGTACATACTGATCTAGTTGGTCCGACAAGAATGAAGGGATTGAATGGTGAACAATACATCATGCTAATGTTTTATGACTACACAAGAATGACTGCAATATGTTTTCTCAAGAAGAAGTCAGAGGCATTTGAACACTTCAATACATACAAAGAGATGGTTGAAATTGCAACAAAATAAAAAATCAAGTGTTTGAGATCAAATAATGGAGGAGGGTTTACATCAAAGAAATTCATGGACTTCTGTAGCAAACATGGGATAAAGAGACAATTCTAGGAAGCCAGAACACCTCAACAAAATGGAGCTGTCGAAAGGAAGAACAAAATAGTACATGAAATGGAGAGAACCATGTTTATGGATTCCAAGTTGAAGGACATATTTTAGGTACAGACAATGCATACAATAGTTCACATCCAGAACATAGGAATGGTTATAAATAAAATTAATAAGATTCCCTATGAACTATGGAAAGGAAGACCAACAAATGTGAAGCATTTTAGAGTGTTTAGAAGAAAATGCTATATCAAAAGAGAAGATGGTAGTCTTGGAAAATTTGACTCTCGAGTTGATAAAAGCAGAATGGTTGGGTATTCAAGCAAGAGAAAATCATACAAATTATTTAATCTAAGACTCAATAAAATAATGGAAAACATCAATGCGATGATTGATGAGAATGATGGAAAAAAAATAAAAGAAGGAAACAAATAATTAGTGGAACAAGATCATGAAGAAGAGTTGAAGGATGAAGAAGCATAAAAGGAAGAAGAACAAGAGAAGCCAGAAGTAGAGAAAGAAGAAAATGAGTAGCAAGATCTTCAGGAACCTTGAAATACACCTATCATATGAGTACAGAAGAATCATCCACCAGAACAAATTATTGGGAATAAATATGTAAGAGTTGAAAACATAAGAATAATTCGTTCTCCAGAACAACAACACCTAGCACTACTATCTACAATTGAGCCAACCAGTTTTGAAGAAGCCAACAAGGATGAAAACTGGATCAAATCTATGGATGAAGAGTTAGATCAAATAGAGAAGAATGACACATGGGAACTAGTTCCAAGGCTGAAGAACAGGAATGTCATTGGTACAAAGTGGGTCTTCAGAAACAAATTGAATGAGGATGGACAAGTTACCAGGAACAAAGAAATATTGGTATGTAAAGGATATTCTCAAGTTGAAGGTATATACTTTGAAGAGACCTTTGCCCCACTTGACAAGATGGAAGAAATAATATTGATCCTAGCTTATGCATGTTCGAAAAATGTCAAGGTATATCAGATGGATGTAAATTAAACATTTCTAATTGGAGTCTTAGAAGAAGAAGTATACATCGAACAACCGTAAATATTTATACTATCAAAAAATGAAGTATATGTCTGCAGGTTGAAGAAAGCATTGTATGGCCTCAGGCAAGTCCCCAGAGAATGGTATTCAAGGTTGAACAAGTATATACAACAACAAGGGTTTAGGGAGGGTAATGTGGATATAAATATCTATATAAAGCTAGATAGAGCTAATATATTGATCATTGAAGTTTATGCAGATGACATCATATTTGGAAGTGATGATGATAGGATGAGTCAAAATTTTTCCAGAGACATGGAAAATGAGTTCTAAATGTTGTTGCTTGGTGAATTGACATTATATTTGGGATTACATATATGTAAATGTGATAAAGATATCTTCATCTCTCAAACCAAGTATATGAGAGAAATGTTGAATACATTTGGAATGGAAGAGTGAAAACTAGTGAGTAATCCTATGCAAACCAGTTGCAAGCTAAGTAAGGATGATGATTCTAAGAATGCAGACCAGAGAATTTATAGATCAATGATTGGCAATATTCTATTTGTGACATCATCCAAACTAGATGTGATGTAGGCAGTTGGACAAGTTTCAAGATTTAAAGAGACACCGAAGGAATCACATGTTATGGCAGTGAAGAGGATATTCATGTATCTCAAAGGTACATAAGAGTATGGATTATGATATCCAAAAGTGAATGAAATATCTTTGGTTTCCTACATAGATACAGATTGGGAAAGTTACATTGATGATAGAAGAAGTACAAGTGGAGAAAGTTTCTAATTGGGTGAGTTCTTGGTATCATGGTTAAGCAAGAAACAATCATCGATATGCTTATCAACAACAAAAGTAGAAGACATTGAAATAGTTCCATGTTGTACTCAGGTTCTTTGGATGAAGCAAACTTTGTAGGATATACAAGTGAAGTATGATGAGCCCATTTCGATATTCCGTGAAGACACTAGTGCCATCAATATATCCAAAAATCCCGTGATGTACTCTAAGAAAAAGCACATCTTGCTAAAGTATCAATTTCTATGAGAACATACTATAGAGAAGAACATCAAGCTAGAGTATGTCAGGATAAAATACTAGATTGCATATATCTTCACAAAACCACTTGCAAGGGAAACATTTGAGTATCTACGACAGAAAATTGGAGTAGCTTCTACCCCACAATGATACATAAGGTATCAAGCTTAACAAGACAGGGGGAGAGAAACAAAATCCTTGAAGAGTCCAAGTAAATAATTTATTTTTTTGAAAGCTTTTGATATACATCAGAGAGTTACACGAGGAAGCACCATGGAGAGGAAGGAATGTACAGATATCAAAGGCTTGTAGATAGGGGGAGAAGCCCCAAAGGATGATTACCCTTTTCCATTGATGTCAAAGGGGGAGAGATAGACCAAGGTATGGAATTGGAGAGAAGGAACATGAGATGATAGAGGCATGTAGACAGGGGGAGTGATGGTCACATGGGGAGCATGAGTATTGACTTTCCTAAGTATTTTCATCAATGCAAAAGGGGGATATTATTGAATGATTGGTTGTCATTGATGTCAACCCTTGAAGAGGCCTCAACGTTTTGGTGATGGTACCCCAAGTTGGTTGAGGAATTTGGACATGAATGTTAGAAAAATAACCCCTTAAGTACCCTTTTAAAGGATGGGGGATAAATTTTTCACTTTCCTACAACTTCTCCGATTTCCTTGAATAAGGGCACCATTTCCTTCTGCTCTCCGACATATTTGCAATGACTATAAACTCGTCCAAAACCGTGTTCTGAATCAAAAGTTATGGTCCCTTTGAACTTCTTTGGGAATCGTTGGTCAAAGTCCACATGGCACACATGTGGCTCCACCTCATTTGTACCTCAAAACACATTATATTTACTATTCTATTACATCATCACATCAATATATCTCAGATATACCAATCAGTAATTAGATACATTCATTAGGGTTTATTCTAAATTATCCCATTTACTCTACTGTGTGCTGCATTTTACTACACATATTAATTCACTCATCATAACTAAAAAATCACAAGAAATAAGATAAACATTCCACACAGAGACACAAATTTACCATGGTTCACCCCCCTGGTCTACGTCCACAAAGATCTGGCTATCTTGGCTCTATTAATTATTTTTCATCAAGGTTATAACACTGCGCACATTAAATTTCCTCTCCACTTATACAAAGCGGATGACAAGATCAAAATAGGCTCCATAACCCATAAGTTATGACCTAATTATCCTCGATTACAAAGATGATCTAATCTATCTCTCAAAAACTCTCTTGCTCTGTCTCAAAAAATGGCTCTAAGATCATCATCTTATATATGATTTCCACTATCTCATACAATATATTTATATTACAAAAAGAGGTTAATTACCCGTTACAAAAATTACGAAAACCCTAACCCACTAACCCTAGGTGGATTAGATTTTTCCACTTTGTAACTTCCTGATTGAGGCTAGTCCAAAATCCAACTGTTTTCCCCGTTGATCCACATCTTTCTCCCTTTCTTTGAGCTTCTTGCAGTTTCCTAGCGCTACTTTTCCAGGTTTTCTGGTGCACAATCCTTCTTTGCCCCATTATCTAAATTCCTTCATTAATTACCACACTTTTTCCCAAAATGGCCTGTGCCAACAAGCCTTGTGAAGTTGGAAGCCTTGAAGAATGGTCAAGAAGCCTCTATTTGGTTACAAATAAATTAGTGAAAGGGTAAAGTGGTTGTAAAAAGAAAGTCAAGAATGTGGTGACCTACCAAAAGTATAAATACACCTCAAAGAGTCACTCACAAGAACACTCACACACTCATTCATTGATCATCTTTCTTGTGAACTATGATATTTTGGTTAAGGTTGCAACAATAATTTCTAAGGTAGTTAAGGAAGGAGGTGTGCAGAAGTCTCGGGGTTGCAAAGGAGAGTGATATTTATGATGAAACCCTGGTTTACATTATCCCCATAGGTCGGGCATAGGGTGTCCCACAAGGACCCCATGGGTTGCATAATAATTGTCACGGGAGGACCCGCATGATAAGATGTCTTAGTCCCGCGAGGACCCATGTGATATGATGTATTAGTCCCGCGAGGAACCACCTGATAGGATGTCTTAGTCCCTTGAGGACAAGATAAGTTTTGGGGAAATTATTTTGCTAGGTCTCTGAAGTCAGAACCAAGTCTACAGGTCAACATTAGAGTGTTTCAAGTCAGCTACAAAAGTACTAGCATGTTTTTCTACTTGTTTTTGAAGGTAATGTTTGGTTATGATATGGTGTATGCTTGAGGCATATTTGGCATGTTTGGTATTGTCACATGGTTATGGTACAACTTGTCTACATGGTTGAGTGAGGAGCACTCTTGTATTTGGTTTAGTCTATGATATGGTTATTCATGGTTGAGGGATACACTTGATGTATGGTGGCATATGCATGAGGGACATGCATTGGTTCTTTGAGGGACTTCATTTATGATATGGTATAGGTCTATACATGCTGATGGTATATGGTACATGTTATTCATATAATTAATTCTCTAGTATTTGGTGTATGGTTTGATCTATGATTGGCTACTCATTGTTGATCTACATTTGGTATATATTTTGATACATGATTGATGTATGCCATACTCCATTTGTTGGTACACACTTGATTCATTGAATGGTACATGTTTTGGTATAGCAGTGTGATGCAGGAGCATCTCAAGCGAGCCAACGCGGAAGCAAAAGACAGCTGGACAAGCGCCAACACAAATTTTGAAATTACCTTGAAATTGATGCGCCATCTTAAATAAGATAATTAAGAAGGAGTGCACTTGTATAATGTAAACATAACTTGAGCGATTTTCTCTCATCCTTTGTAGATGGAAGGCATTTATGGTAGTTAATGTAAGGTAGATAGAATTTAATTTTAGATTGGACAGTTTTAGAGCGCAAGAGGGAAACAAGATATAGACACCCTCATTGTGTATTGTAGCATTAGCTTGCAAATTATGAAGAAGAGCATAGAAGAGAAGCAGAGAGCGGTGTAGCAGACTCCATGTACAAAAGGTCTGAATTAATACAAAGAAAGCTGTGATTCAGACTCATGGTGTTCATATATTCTCTGTGTATGCATCTTTGAATGCTATGATCATAAATTTTTTACTCTTTCTGTCATGCAATTGCTTTTATGCTATGTATGAATGATTTCTTGTTGAATGTTTGAAATCTGAGAGGAAAGGGTTCCTGCAAGGAGTGCAGTTGAATTGTCCGCAAGGAGTGTGTTGACAAAGGGTTCAGAGGTTTGTCTTTGAAAGCTCAGGAGGGATAGATTTTGTTCTCATTCACATAGAAGTGCAGTCAGGCAGAAGAGCCGTGCAAGAAGTGCGCAGAGGCCGAGTGAAGTCTCAGGGTTGCAAACCTGAGTGAAGAATTTAGAGACTGCTGCTGTAGGAGTGCGCAGGGTCGAAGGGATTCAAACACTTGAAAGTGTTTGGAAATCTACTTCAAGGAGTGAGTGCAAGTGTTTTCTAAAAGACACAGAGTCATGGAAAGTTCAAAAGGATCTGAAGCCTTCAAATTCATTGAAGGGAGGCAAAGAGAACAAGTACTTTGAAGTTTGTAAGAACGCGTAGCAACGTGGAACCAGGGGGTTCTCAGAGGAAGAGATGGACGGTTGGATTTCTCTGGAGAGAATTCACGAAATCCCGTGAGCCATCAGATCTCATAGAGAAGCAAGGAAGTTACAGCAAAAGCGTCGAAAGGTTCTAAGCTCAGGAGGAGTAGGACCGTATATCCAAGCCACAAGGGCTATTGGATTTACACACGAATACTTGTATCAGGTTTTCATGGGTGGAAGTCCCATAAACCTTGCAACGAGAATCACGATATTCCAAAACGTGAAATCCCAAAAGCTAAGAAGATTTGTGTGGGCGACGGAGGAGTCAGTGAGTGGACAAGTGGTGCACTATTGACACGGAGTCAAGCTCTGTTGATCGTTTCGGAGTTTCGTGGAGTGAAATTCTGAATTCATTACATCAGGATTCGTGATATCGCGAAGTCCGAAGTCCCGATGGAGTAAAGGGGCGTTGAAAGGTCAACTTTGTGAGTGCATTGGAATTTCTGAAAATCGAGTTTCGGGGATCGCGGGAACAAGTTACTCGACACCGCGACTGTTGAAATTGCGATAAGGAAAATCCTGAAAAGGAAAGAGAAGGGTCAACGTTGACTGTTTCAGGTTTCAAATACTAGAGAGACTAACGCTTGACCGTTGGATTTGCGAAGGTGCGAAGTCCAATCTCCCAAGTGCAAAGAGGGGATCCCGTGAGAGTTTGATGTGGGTGCAGATTTCCCGATAGGGAAATAGAAGATCTGTTTTATATTTCTTCGGGCCGGTGTAAGGGAAATATCCTATGTGCACATGGACCTTCCGGCTTGCAGGTTGAGAAGGGTTGCGTTGCCGTTAGTTTGGTATCAAAGCACAAAAAGGTTCTTTGCTTTCTGTAGCAGAGAAAAAGAGAATTCACCATGCCTCCAAGGAGAAGGGACAGGAAAACACTTGATCCACCAGAGGATAGGGAAATGTTGAGAAGAAGGGGAAGATAGATGATGGATCCATCCATGGAGAGAGAGATGCGTTATATACGAGCCATAATCGAAGACATGGAGACAACACAAAGATGCACAGTCAGTGCTGGGGATCTTAGTGATTCCGAAAGTGAGATTGAGGCTGAACATGAAGAAGAAGTTGGAGCTAAAGATGCAGCAAATGAACGCTTGATCATAGCTATTGGGAAAATGGGTGCAAGAGCGAAGATGGACATTCCAGTTTATGAGAGAAATCTGGATGCAGAGGAGCTTCTAGACTGGATTAGAGCTCTAGACACATACTTTAACTATGAAGACGTCGAAGAGGACAAGAAGGTCAAGCATTCTGTCACGATATTGAAGGGACATGCAACATTGTGGTGGGATGAACTACAAGCTGACATACACTGCAAAGGGAAGCAAAAGGTCAAAATATGGGATAGAATGATCGCAAAGATGAAGGCGAAGTTCATCCCTAGAGATTACCAGATTACTCTGTTCAGGAGGATGCAGAACCTGAGACAGAAGTTGATGACAGTGAAAGAATACACTGAAGAATTCTACAAGCTGAACATCAGGACAGGTCATCGGGAGAGCAATGATGAAAAAGTATCTAGATACATGAATGGCATGAGATATGATATCCAGGATGAGATGAGCATGGTAACCATCCGAACGGTGGAAGATGCTTATTAGATGGCTCTGAAAGCGGAAGAGAATTTGAGCCGAAAGCAGAGTCAGAGAGGCCAAGGCAGAAGTCAGCCCAGAGGCAAATTAGTTTCCCAAAATAAATATCAGAATCCCAAGGAGGACTGGAAGAAACCTCAGACTCGAACTAAGAGAGGTGGAAGTTCACAGCGAGGGAAACATACTGAGCAGAGAGGAGATTATGCTGATAACAATACTTTTCCTTGTACTAGAGGTAGAGGAAGAGGAAGAGGTGGAGTAATAACATGCTTCACATGTGGAAAGAATGGGCACAAGTCTTACAAGTTTCCAGATAAAAAGAAGGAGAGTGGAGAAGCTCACATCATTGAAGCACAGAGGCGGGATGTTGAGGCAGAAGACGCTGAAGGTGGAAGATCACTGATGATGCGAAAATCTCTTTTGACACCAGAGAAGGAGGTGGAGAGTTCAGTCCAAAGAACCAGACTTTTTCGGACTGCTTGCAAGACCAAGGACAAGGTATGCAAGGTCATTGTGGACAGTGGTAGCACAAATAATATTGTTTCTACAGATATGGTAGAAAAGTTGGAGCTAGAGACGATTGATCATCCAAGCCCATACAGAATTTCATGGCTACAAAAAGGACATCAGGTAACTGTCACTAAACAATGTTTAGTTGAATTTAATATAGGAGGATATAATGATAAGATATTATGTGATGTTATTCCTATGGATGTTTGTCATCTATTGCTGGGTAGACCATGGCAATATGATAGGAATGTGATTCATGATGGGAGAATGAAGACATACACCCTAGAGAAGAATGGGAGAACACACATGTTGCTTCCAATTAAGGATAAGGAGGTGAAACCTGAAGTAAGCAACACAGTACTTCTCATGAGTGGGAAGGAACTTCTTACATAGGTCAAGAAGAAGGAGGAACCACAATTCATTGCGGTCAGGAAACCAAAGATTGTTTTGACCAGCACAAGGGTGGATGATTTACCAGAATAAATTCAGGAACTGTTGGAAGAGTTCACTGATATAGTAGTGGACGATCTACCTCGTTCATTGCCACTGATGAGAAGTGTGAGTCATCATATTGATCTCATACCAGGATCCAATTTTCCAAACAAAGCCGCGTACATATTGACGCTGCAAGAGAATGAATAAGTCAAAAGACAAGTCCAGGAGTTGTTGGACAAAGGTTTGGTTAGGGAAAGCTTGAGTCCATGTGCTGTTCCAACAGTACTCAGTCCGAAGAAAGGTGGAGGCTAGAGGATGTGTACTGACTCAAGGGCGATTAACAAGATAACCATCAGGTACAGATTTCCATTGCCAAGGATGGATGATCTGATGGATTGCTTGAGTGGAGCAAAGTATTTTTCAAAGATTGATTTGAAAATTGGTTATCATCAAATCCGCATGAGAGAAGGTGATGAATGGAAGACAACATTCAAAACAAACGAAGGGTTGTATGAATGGCTTGTTATGCCATTTGGCTTAACAAATGTGCCGAGTACCTTCATGAGGCTGATGAACGAAGTCCTAAGGGATTTCATTGGAAAATTTGTTATCGTATATTTGGATGACATACTGGTTTACAATAAAACAATGGTAGAGCATATGAAGCATTTGGCTACAGTGATGCAGAGGTTACAATAGGAGAAGCTATTAATAAACATGAAGAAATCCTCATTCATGAAGACAGAGCTCATTTACTTGGGATTTGTTATTTCAACAAATGAGTTGAGGATGGATACAGATAAGGTGGAGGTAATCAAAATTGGCCATCACCGAAGAATATCTTTGAGGTGAGAAGTTTTCACGGATTGGCTAGTTTCTATCGAAAATTCATCAAGAATTTCAGTGGAATTAGTGCAGCGATGATGGATATAGTGAAGAAAAGACACAAGTCTTTTCACTGGACTGAAGAAGCTAAGAGGACTTTTAATCTGTTGAAGAGGAATATCACGGAACAACCAATTTTGGTGTTGCCGGATTTTCGAAAGACATTTCAAGTGAAATGCGATGCAAGTGGATTCACAATCGGGGCAGTCTTGAGTCAAGAAGATAGGCCAATAGCATACTTCAGCGAGAAGCTGAACGAAGCGAAAGTGAAATACTCCACTTATGATAAGGAGTTTTATGCTATCGTACAAACATTGAAGAAATGGAGGCATTACTTGATCCCAAAAGAATTTGTCTTATACAGTGACAATCATGCACTACGGTTTGTGACTCAACAGGAAAAGTTGAATCAGAGACATGTCAAATGGGTGGAATATATGCAAAATTTCACTTTTGTGATTAAACATATTTCCGGTACTGCTAACAAAGTTGTTGATGCTTTGAGTAGGAAGTGTTTTCTATTGCAGGGGTTCAGAGTCAAAACGTTGAGTTTTGATGATCTCAGGAAAATGTACGCAGATGATCAGGATTTTAAGGAGGCATATCAAGCAACTGAGAATCCAGTTCTCAGGGATAGAATCCAATGGACAAAATACATGATCTAGGAAGGATTACTGTTTAAAGGTAATCAGTTGTGTATTCCGAAATGCTCCATGAGGGAGAATTTGCTAAAGGAAAAACACAGTGGAGGATTGGCAGGACACTTTGGTCATGACAAGAAGTTCGCAAAGCTGAATGAGTCATATTTTTGGTCGGGAATGCGAGCAGATGTCAAGAGATTCGTGGAAAGATGCAGACTTTTCCAGTATTCGAAGGGAAGAAGATAGAATGCGGGGTTTTGTCAACCATTACCCATACCAGAAAGGCCGTGGGATGCAATTAGCATGGATTTGATATTGGGGTTTCCAAGAATGCAAAGAGGTTTTGATTCAATCTTTGTGGTGGTGGATAGATTTTCCAAGATGGAACACTTCATTCCATGTTAGAAAACCAGTGACGCAACTCACATTGTGAATCCATTTTTCAAAGAAGTCATTCGACTTCATGGCTTACCAAGAAGTATAGTTTCAGATCGAGATACAGAGTTCATAGGGCACTTTTGGAGGACCTTATGGAAGAAGCTGGTAACTAACTTGTCGTTTAGTTCAACTTATCATCCCCAGATGGATGGACAGATAGAAGTAGTGAACAAAAGTCTGGGAGACTTGCTGAGAAGCTTGGTGACAGAACACCACAGCCAGTGGGACAACATATTACCACAGGCAGAGTTTTCTTATAACAACTCAGTTAACATGAGCACAGGGAAGAGTCCATTTCAGGTTGTCTATGGTATGTAGCCGAGGGGGATTTATGAATTGAGGGATTCAGAACATACTGTAACTAGGAGCGCTAGTGCAGAAGATTTTGCAGAGGCAATGGAGGAACTTCACATCCAGGTGAAGGAGCGACTACAGAATTCAAGCTAGGAATATAAGCGCAGACCAGACCAACACAAGAGATAACTTCAATTTGAGGTTGGTGATTTGATTCTGGTACATTTGAAAAAATAAAGGTTCCCGAGGGGAACATATAACAAATTGAAGATGAAGAAAATCGGACCATGTAAGGTCTTGAAGAAATTTGGGGCGAATGCTTACGAGATTGAATTACCCGATGGGATCGGAATTTCTCCGATATTCAATATCTCAGATTTGTACYCATATAAAGATAAGGAAGTAGGGATAGGAAATGAGAAACCAGTGATTCAGTGKAAAAAGCATATGCCAGTTGCAGATAAGCCGCAGATGGAGCGCATATTGGACAAAAGGATGAGCAAGAAAAACAGGTGAAAAGAATACTTTGAATATTTGGTCAAATGGAAGGGCCATCCAGTTGAAGATGCCAGTTGGGAGAATGAAGAGGATATCCAGATACATGGACACACCATACATGAGCTCATGGATAGGAGCCCATGAAAACTTTCAAGCGAGGGAGTATGATGCAGGAGCATCTCAAGCGAACCAACGTGGAAGCAAAAGACAACTGGACAAGCGCCAACACAAATTTTGAAATTACCTTGAAATTGATGCACCATCTTAAATAAGATAATTAAGAAGGAGCACACTTGTATAATGTAAACGAACCTTGAGCGATTTTCTCTCGTCCTTTGTAGATGGAAGGCATTTATGGTAGTTAATGTAAGGTAGATAGAATTTAGTTTTAGATTGGACATTTTTAGAGTGCAAGCGGGAAACGGGATATAAACACCCTCATTGTGTATTGTAGCATTAGCATGCAAATTATGAAGAAGAGCATAGAAGAGCATAGAAGAGAAGCAGAGAGTGGTGTAGCAGACTCCATGTACAAAAGTTCTGAATTAATACAAAGAAAGCTGTGATTCAGACTCATGTTGTTCATATATTCTCTGTGTATGCATCTTTGAATGTTATGCTCATAAATGTTTTACTCTTTCTGTCATGCAATTTCTTTTATGCTATGTATGAATGATTTCTTGTTGAATGTTTGAAATCTGAGAGGAAAGGGTAATGGAATGAGTTTCAATTGTTTCTCTATCTGAGCAAGAGTTCCTGCAAGGAGTGCAGTTGAATTGTCCGCAAGGAGTGCGTTGACAAAGGGTTCAGAGGTTTGTCTCTGAAAGCTTAGGAGGGATAAATTTTGTTCTCATTCACATAGAAGTGCAGTCAGGCACAAGAGACGTGCAAGAAGTGCGCAGAGGCCGAGTGAAGTCTCAGGGTTGCGAACCTGAGCGAAGAATTTAGAGACTGCTACTGCAGGAGTGCGCAGGGTCGAAGGGATTCAAACACTTGAAAGTGTTTGGAAATCTGCTGCAAGGAGTGCGTGCAAGTGTTTTCTAAAAGACGCAGAGTCGTGGAAATTTCAGAAGGATCTGAAGCCTTCAAAGTCATTGAAGGGAGGCAAAGAGACCAAGTACTTTGAACTTTGTAAGAAGGCGTAGCAACGTGTAACTAGGGGGTTCTCAGAGGAAGAGACAGACGGTTGGAGTTCTCTGGAGAGAATCCGTGAAATCCCGTGAGCCGTCAGATCTCACAGAGAAGCAGGGAAGTTACGACGAAAGTGTTGAAAGGTTCTAATCTCAGGATGAGTAGGACCGTAGATCCAAGCCACAAGGGCCATTGGATTTACACGCGAATACTTGTATCGGGTTTTCGTGGGTGGAAGTCCCGTAAACCTTGCAACGGGAATCGCGATATTCCAAAATGTGAAATCCTGAAAGCTAAGAAGATTTGTGTGGGCCATGGAGGAGTCAGCGAGTGGACAGGTGGCGCACTATTGACATGGATTCAAGCTCCATTGATCGTTTCGGAGTTTCTTGGAGTGAAATTCTGAATTCATTACATCAGGATTCACGATATCGGAAAGTCCAAAGTCCCAATGGAGTAAAGGGGTGTTGAAAGGTCAACTTTGTGAGCGCGTCGAAATTTCTGAAAATCAGGTTTCGGGGATCGCGGGAACAAGTTACTTGACACTGTGACCATCGAAATCGCGATAAGAAAAATCCCGAAAAGGAAAGAGAAGGGTCAGCGTTGACTGTTTCGGGTTTCGGGGACTAGAGAGACTAACGCTTGACCGTCGGATTCGCGAAGGTGTGAAGTATGATCTCCCAAGTGCAAAGAGGGGATCCTGTGAGAGTTTGCTGTGGGTGCAGATTTCCTGATAGGGAAATAGAAGATCTGTTTTAGAGTTCTTCGGGCCGGTGTAAGGGAAAAATCCTGTGTGCACGCAGACCTTTTGGCTTGCAGGTTGAGAAGGGTTGCATTGTCGTCATAGTGACAACTACATTTTGATGGTACAATAAAAGTGACATGTTGACAGGTTACAGGTTGATGTGACAGAGGTAGTGACGGTGATAGTGATAGTGGAAGTGACGAAGATAGTGACAGTGATAGAGGTAGTGACAGTGACAATGGTTGTGGCAATTGGTCTACATTTTTATTTTAGGGCGGTAAGACCGGAAAAGGAAAGGGGGTTGTAGCCTCCTTCCATTTATTTCAAGAGAAGTCAGGGAGCTGGAGCTTCCTTTAGGTTGGAGCCCGAGAATCAGGGGGTTGTAGCCTCCTTCTAGTTAGAGCCAGATAATTCAACGAGTTGTAGCTTCCTTTAGGTTGGAGCCTGTAAATAGGGGGTCATAGCCTCCTTCCAGTTGCAGCTAGAGAATCAGGAAGTTGGTGCTTCCAATGAATGTAATCTTTGATATATAATAAAACATTACATGGTTTTATCCCATTTGGGTTTCCATATAAATCCTGGTGTAATGTGTATTTGATGTGATGCTTCTTATGTTTATATTCTCATAATACACTTATGATATACTGATGATGATATATTGTTTATTAAATTGAAGTTGATATACTGTGGTTAAAAGTAATAAAAGTGCTGATTCAACCCTCTTCTCAATATTCCAACAATTGGTACCATAGCAGATTCTTCAAGAAGCAGTCTAACCACTAAAAGGAGATCATGGAATATGCTAAGATTGGAGCATCAATATTTGACAGTCAAAATTATGCATTCTGGAGTATAAGGATGACAACCTTTTTAAAGGCACAAGGATTTGATGTACCGAGAGCACTAGTATATGGAAGAAAAGCACCAACCACTCTCTCAACAGACAAGGATGGAAATAAACTCGAAGAAAACAACTCAAAGTCTAAATGTACTATTCTAAACTGTCTTGCTAATTCAATATTTGTTAAGGTTATGCATTTCTATTATGAGAAGGATCTTTGGGATAAGATTCAAAATATTTATGAAGGATATAATAAAGTAAAGGGAGCTAAAATCCAAACCTTTAGAGCTAAGTTCAAACAATTTAAGATGAAGGAAGATGAAGACATATCAACCTACTTTATGCAAGTTTATGAAATAGTGAATACTATTAAAGGTATAGGAGAAGATATGAAGGAACCATTCATTGTTCAAAAGGTACTAAGGTCTCTACCTATGAGATTTTATCCAAAGATTTCAACCCTAGGAGAAATAACATATCTAGAAACCTTGAGCATGGAAGAGCTACATGTGATACTCATCACCTATGAAATGAGAACATAGCAAGAGAACCCAATAACAAAGGAAGAAACATTAAAAGTGTCCAAGAAGAAAAAGAATAAGAGCAAGCAAAAGCCAAAATCAAATTGTACTTGTAGCGATGATTAAGAGGAATATGAAGAAATAAAAAACTTTGTAAGAAAGTTGCAAAGAGGAACCAGTAAATACAAAGTTATGCTTCCATTGAAATGTTTTAATTTTGGCGGCATTGGTAATTTTTCTTCTAAATGTCCCCATAAGAATAAGGAAAGTGATGAAGAAGAAGACCCTATAAAGAAAAAGAAAAATCAAAAGGGTAGAAGAAACAAAAAGAAATTCTTTAAGAAAAGTCTCTGTACCAAGGAAGATAGTTCCTCATCAGATGAGCATGAAGACAGTGACAATGATACAAAAAGAGTACTCTTCATGGTAGTAGAATATTTCGAAGAAGATTATGAAGAAGAAGGAGAAGTTGATCTCATAGAAGAATTGATCAGTGTCTTAGAAGAACTAAGGAATCAAAAAAAAAAATCAAGTCACTCAATGTAGAACTAAAGAGAAAAGAAGGTTCTCAGAATTCCAACTCAGAAGAGGTTGAGCAGATAATCACAAAGTTAAAAATCTAGGTAGAAGAAGACAAAAGAGTTAAAGAAGCACTCATAAATTAGTTGGAAGAGAAGGACAATATGATTGAAGGGTTGGAAGCATAAATAGTCACTCTAAGAAAAGATCTCCAGAAGAGGACATGTATTAGAACAACACCAAAATATTAGATCAGATCATTAGTGGCTAAAGTCCATAACAAATTCAAACTAGTATACAACCAGAAAGAGAAAGGCTCAAGTTTGAAGACAACATAATATGAAGTAGAACAAATAAGTTATGCAAAAATATTTAGAGGCTATCCTAAGAGGGAAGAGTACAAGAAGATCCAAGAAGAAGGTTACAGAGACAGTGCACCACCTAGAGGATTTGGAATTCAGAATAAGCAACAATGAGAAATTGAAATACCTCAAGAAGATGAAGGATTCATAAGAGAAACACCATTAAAAGATCTCCCACTCCCATGTATCAAACTCTTTTTCTTGGTTTATGTTATTCATGCAATAACTTTGGGCACAAACCTGTGAATTGTAGAGAAAATATCAAGAGCATAAGCAACTATGAAGACTACACAAGAAATTGTTACCCCATAAGACCTCATGAAGCATAGAGACAAAAACTACAATAGATTTGAATCCTTGAGTAAAAAAATAGAATGCTACAAATGCAACGATTTTGGTCACATGGCCAAAGATTGCAGACTGACTATTCCTCCAAGGGAACCAAAGAAAAATATCAACATTCATAAGAAGGAATCACAAAAGATATGGGTAAGGAAACATGATCAATTCAAAACTGAAGAATGCATGCTTTCTCTACAATCCCAACACATGAAATTTGGATGGTAGTATGTTGACAATGACTGCTCAAAGCATATGACAGGTGATAAGGACAAGTTTCTAACTTTGAAAAGGGAAAGCGATGGATTAGTTTCGTTTGGAAATGTCAACTCAACCAAAATTATAGGAAGAGGTACAATCAAGATTGGAAGAAAGGATGCCAAGGAAAAAAATGTTTTAGTATTCGAAGACATGAAGCAAAATCTACTAAGTGTAAGTAAAATGTATGATCAAGGACACAAACTTGTGTTTGACTAAAAAAAATGCGAGATAAGGAATGCAGGATCATGCAAGTTGGTGGTTACAACTATAAGAACTCCAAGAAACATATATGAGATAAATGAAATTGGAAAGGAAATATATTTCTTAGGAAAGGACGATGAAAGTTGGCTCTGGCACATAATTCATGTAACAAGAAATATATAATTTTTACCAAGGATCTATTTGCAGCCAATATAAATTGATTTAACAAACTAAGATACCGAGTCACTATATTCATAAAGGAAAAAAATAATGATTGTAAGTCACAAAATATTAATTAGTTAATATTTCTAAGATTAACACTCAAAATCACAAAACATATATGCTTGAATATGAATAGTCACAATCATACACATAAAGGACATTGTCTCCCAAATTTTCTTTAGTCCTTTATTCAAATAAAAGTAAAAATACTAGTCCTTCTGCAAAGAAACAAAATCCCTTTTATCCCATTTATAGAGGTGCCATGAGACTGTGCTAAGATACTCATATTGATAACGGTTGGGATACTAAAGTGATGCTCCAACTTCCCTTTCCTGATTAGGGCATGGACATAATTACAATGATCTGATTTACCTTGAAAAACTTAAGTTACAAAAACAATTCTTCAGGGGTGCCCGAACAATTTCACCCTCGCATCCATGACTGCCTTCCAATTCTGTAAGTCTTCGAGTATGGAATCTACTCGAAGTAATTGTTTCTTCTCCAGGTCAACCTAACTCTTGCACATGTGAATTTTGATCTTCATTATGAGGCTTTTCTCAACACGTTGCACAACATATTTTTTTAGAGCAATGATTTTGGAGGGTTGGATCAATATTTTTTTGATAACCTCCACGTTGATTTCGTTGGTTGCTTCGATTTCTCTTTGAGAAAGGTTTCGCTTGGTGTCCACGTCTTTGATGATAGTCTATTTTGGTGAATCTTTGCTGATGTCCCTCAGGGGATCCATTCCAAATAGTGAGAGCAAATCGTTAGATGATCTCCATACCTCTATGCAGGATACCGTGACTTGTCCCTGGATATTTAACACCTCGAAAATTGTTGCCATACCTGTTTCCAGGAGTCAACAATATCATACTATTTTCTCGTCAGAATACAACAAGATATTTTTCGGGGACAAAACTATTGGCGGTGAGCCTTGCCACTTTGTTATTGCATTGTAATCTTCCATCGATTTTTGATACTTTCTTGGGTATCTTTCACCCGTGAGTCTAAATTCGTCTGTTCATATTTAGTCACTAGAACTTTGTCGAGTGCCTTGAACAACCTTTTCTGCATGCTTCGAAGTTCTTCATTTTTCTCCAAGGATTTTGTCTTCACCACCTCGAGAATCACTGTTTGGATTTGGTGTTCTTCTATAGTCTTTCTTAAAACTTCATTCTCTAGTTGTACCCTTTCAAATTTAGCTCGATGTTTTTCATTGAAATACCTCAATTCCTCCAATTGTGCTTTGAGTTTCATCACCTCCAAATTTTGTGAGTTTTTAAGACGCTGCATGTCGCTAGGATGGGCCTTCTGGACCAGTGACATTGAATCAATGAATTTTATTTGTAGACATTCCTCCTGTGCCTATAATTGATTTTTTGTATCCTCTTCATAGGCC
The DNA here is from genome assembly GCA_000966675.3 of Picea glauca. Classification (NCBI taxonomy): domain Eukaryota; kingdom Viridiplantae; phylum Streptophyta; class Pinopsida; order Pinales; family Pinaceae; genus Picea; species Picea glauca. The sequence goes on from JZKD02S1673971.1 coordinate 307,692, forward strand.
TCCTTCACCTGTTGAATTTATTTTGTTTTCTCACTAGCAATAGATTCTTTGATGGTCGTCAGGGTCAATTCCAACTCTGCAATCCTAGATTTTGTGGCATCTAGAGATACAATGACTTCATGGAATGACATGATGTTTACCCTAGAAAAATAACTGAGCATTGAGGCCACTTGTAGAGCTTTATCCTTTGCATCGAGCCTAAATTTCCATTTGATATTCCTTTTGGGCACATCCTGGCCTGCTTCTATTTTTCCCTCCTAACCATACACACTCAATAAGAGTGTGATATAGCTTGGAATTGGTCAAGAGTTCACTTAGAGAGTAAATGTGCTTGTAGGTGATTGGCGGTTATAGCCATTAATACGCGAGAGAATTCAAAAAATTGGGGGGAAAACATTGCATCTGTCATCGTCGGTAGTTTATGAGGACAAGAGGTGAAGACATGGGTGAGAAAAAAAACCCGACGATGATAAATACCTCATTAACCACTTAAGAATGATTACAAGGTCTAGGTTGGACCTAACATTACTTTTAACGTTCAATTACATGATCGTTGGGTGTTAATCCTTCATTAACTAATGTTGAAAAGACACCAATGTGGTAGTGGGGGGGACCCATTAACTAGACCGTGTGAGATCTATGGTGGAGGAGTGATCAACGATGAATTGGTTCATAGGATCCATAGGATAAAGGACATGACAAATGGATAATAGGGGGCAATGTCATCATCGGAAAGGAGAGGAAGAAGAATAATAAAGAGCCCAAAAATAAATTTGATGACAAAACAAACTGGTTGAGTAAATTAGCCTTTGTTACCTTGACACACGTTGACAGAGAAAAGACTTACGCATTGATTGAATTTAGGGACCCATGAGGGGGAAAAGGCTGAGGTTTATTCCATAGAGAGGGTCACGTGTGAGTTTGGAAGTGACAAGGAGAGAGAGGGGGATTATCATCATTGGCAAGATGGATAGGAGCACAATGATGAGAGTGCGTTGTTAACTTTCGACGATGACATTGTGAGGTGTCGTCGTCGGTGAAATATGCAGGGGAGATTGTGCGCATTCTTGATGAAATCTCGATGACAGAAAGGTTATACGAGATGGAAATAGAGAAGTAGGCAGGGAAGCCCAACTTAAGTTCCAAACATGGAGATGAATATTTAAGCATTGATACCTTATGAAAAAAAGAAGGTGCATCCCCATATTAAGATTTAGAAAAGAATTTAAATGGGGGAAATGGTTGTTGTTCCATCACAACAAATGGGGACAGAGTGGGAAGAACCAATTATCTCTAGGTTGGAAAGAAAATTATTGATACCTCATTAATTGTGTTGTTACCTTTAGATAGTTCATAGATTTTATAGGTTGAGGACCCCACATTCGATTATCCTTAAAAATTAGAGGAAAACCCATCGCTGATGATATTGTGCACAATTCTAGTGGGTTTTCATGGGGGTTATGTATCTAGTAGTGAAACATGGGGGGTACACAATAGAGAAATATTTACCGACCGATATGGACTATAGTCACCTCTCTTTGCCGACATTTATTCACTACCAGCGAGCATCCATATCCCCAATAAAGGTGCCTTGGTATCATACAAGCATAGCCCCGTTGCCAGCGAGCATCCATAGCCCCAATGGGTTTGATTATACTTCCCACACTATAAAGTGCTTCCAACTTCCCGACATTCGTGTTTCTATGTCTTCATTTTTTTTTTTAGATATATGATTTATGTATTTCTTTTGTAGCATGTGTGAAGGTGAGCAGGAAGTAGAGTGATATGAGAGTTACTTTGATGTGAAAGTATCAATTGACGTTTCTTTTTCATGTGTCCTTCACATGAATTGATGGTATAGTAAAATTAAGGAAAAAAGGGTAACACCACTGGATGTATAGAAATAATTCATGTAACAAGAAATATAGAATTTTGACCAAGGATCTATTTTCAACCAATATAAATTGATTTAACAAACTAAGATATCGAGTCGATGTATTCGTAAAGGAAAACAATAATGATTTTAAGTCATAGAATATTAATGAGGAAATAGTTCTAAGATTAACACTCAAAATCACAAAACATATATTCATGGATATGAATAGTCACAATCATACACATAAATTCCATTGTCTCCCAAATTATCTTTAGTCCTTTATTCAAATAAAATTAAAATTACCAGTCCTTTTGCAAAGAACCAAAATCCCTTTTTCAATTTCAATCATCCCATTTATAGAGGTGCCATGGGACTGTGCTAAGATACTCATATTGGTAACGGTTGGAATACTAAAGCGATTCTCCAACTTCCCTTTCTCGATTAGGGCATGGAAATAATTATAATGATCTGATTTACCTTGAAAAAATTCAGTTACAAAAACAATTCTTTAGGGGTGCCCTAACGGTTTCACCCTCGCGTCCACGACTGCCTTCCAGTTCTTTAATCTTCAGGTATGGAATCTAATTGAAGTAACTGTTTCCTCTCCAGGTCAGCCTAACTCTTGCACATGGGAATGATGATCTTCATTATGAGGCTTTGGTCAACACATTGCATGACATACTTTTTAGAGTGGTGATTTTGGAGGGTTGGATCAATCTTTTTTCGATAACCTCCACGTTGATTTCACTGGTTGCTTCGATTGCTCTTTGAGAAAGGTTTTGCTTGGTATACACGTATTTGATGATCATCTAGTTTGGTGAAGCTTTACTGATGTCCCTCAGGGGATCCATTCCAAATAGCAAGATAAAACCGTCAGACGATATCCATACCTCTATGTAGGATACCGTGACTTGTCCCTGGATCTTAAACAACTCGACAATTGTTTCCATACCTGTTTTGAGGAGTCAACAATATCATATTCTTTGCTCATTAGAATACGACGAGAGAGTTTTCGGGGATGAAATTTTTGGTGGTGAGTCTTTCCACTTTGTTATTGCGTCGTAAGCTTCCATGGATTTTTGATACTTTTCTTGGGTATCTTTCACCTATGAGTTGAACTTCCTCTGTTCATATTCAGTCACCAGAACTTTGTCGAGTGCATTGAACAACCTTTTCATCGTTCTCCAAAGATCTTCATTTTTCTTCAGGGATTTGTCTTCACTGCCTCGAGAATTGCTGTTTGGATTTTGTGTTCTTCTATAGTGTTTCTCAAAACTTCGTTCTCCAATTGTACCCTTTGGAATTCAGCTCAAACCTTTTCATTGAAAGACCTCAATTCCTCCAATTATTCTTTGAGTTTCGTCACCTCTGAATTTTGTGAGGTTTCAAGCTGTTGCATGCCGCTAGGATGGGCCTTCTGGACCAGTGACATTGACTCAGTGAATTTGATTTGAAGATGTTCCTCTTGTGCTTATAATTTCTTTTTTGTATCCTCTTCATAAGACTCCTTCGCCTATTGAATTTATTTTGTTTGCTCACTGGAAATAGATTTTTGATCATCGTAGGGGTTGATTCTAGCTTTGAAATCCTAGATTTTGTGGCATCTAAAGCTACAATGACTTCATGGAACGACACGATGTTTACCCTAGAAAAATCACTGAGCACCAAGGCCACTTGTAGAGTGTTATCCTTTGCATCAAGCCCGACTTTCCATTTGATATTCCTTTCGGGCACATCCTGGCCTGCTTCTATTTTTCCCTTTTTTATTTTGGGGGCCCTCTTCTCTATGGCTTGAGTCTTGTGGCTACAGTAATAATCTCCAACTGTGACCACTGCTCCTTCAAACTCGATTTGTTCTGAGGTGATCGATAAGCTCCCTAGAATTGAATCCAAAGGGGTGAATTCTTCTATCAGGATACTTACCACATTGATTTTAGGATCTAGGTCGATGTTAGCATCAGAGCCTGCTGAAACAATGTATCAGGATTCTGTACTATCGAATTTATCCTTCTTATTATTTTCTCAGGTTTCTCCCAGTGTGGATGATGGTGGATTATCTGTGTTTGCTATTTCTTTCTTCCTTTTTCCAACCTTCCAAGAGGGGGAATCTTTACTTTTTCTTTTGTTCTACGTGGCATGCTTATCTTCGACCTCTTTATTCTTCAACAATAGATAACTTTATTCAGCCTCATGATATTTTCTCTTCAGTTCAACTTATTTATCTCTTTTCTTTTGCTCTTCTTCGCTTAGTTTTTGATTATCTTGGTGGAGAAGATTTCAGAACTTTTCTAGCCTCAGTGTTCGATATTTTTCTTCAACCTTTCTCAATTTAGGTTGGGGTACGTTGGTAATAAGCCTCTCCACTGCTTCCTCAAAACTCAATGCACCTTGGAAAACATCCTCTGAGAACCGAGACTCATGCAAGATTCACGACGCTAATTTTACAACCTTCATGTGCTCATAAACCACATTCCGAGGGTCGTGTGATTCGGGTTCCCCCAAAGAGAGACATAGCTCCTTGAGTGATTCAAATTCCTTTTCATCTTGAGTCTTGTTCGCCCATGAGTATGACCCAACCTAGATGGGGAAAATTGGCCAATATTTATTGTTCTGTTTTGAAAGGTAGGTAGTGGCCCCTTTTTCAAGAGTCTGATACGCAATCTCCCTGGCCAACAACTTATCTAGAAGATACTTTGGTAGCAAGTGTGGTGCTCTTATGGCCCCATGAATCCGAATGTAAGTGTATTATTTGTTCACGTACCAATCCCCGATTTCCTTTAAATATTTGAGAGCCCCGAGAGAGATCCTATGTGGGAAGAGACCAAATATGGCCTTATGTAAAGGCGTGAAGAAGTAATCACATATACCATAGAAAATATCTTACAATTGACCTCCCACAACTAAGAACAGTAAAATTTAATTGGGACCTTGTCTGGAGTCCAAGACTATTTGAAAGCTGGGAATGAGTTTGCAACGCACACAACACCTATTAGATATGCCAACATGTAGAAATCGAGATTATTCATGCTCTTGGGAATGGTTTCCCAATTGAACACATGGACGTTTTGGGCAATCCTGTAAGGCGTTGGGAACCATTCCATCCTAAAATGAGTGTTAATATCTTCACCATAGAGCCAAAAGATCATGGTATTTAGAACCTTGTAGGGAATTTTCAGACACTATGCTGGAACATACCTTTCACCATTTTTTGCTGACCATTCTTCATCATAGAACCAATCTTCCATGAAGGTCTCAAAGTCTTAATGGTTGACTCCGAACTGTTCAAGAAAATACTTGTTCAGGGGCACTATTGGTTATGGGGGTTGATATCTAGTACCAATGTCATCTGCTTTGAGTGAGGTGATTGGGAGACTTGAAGCATTAAGTAATAAATCTGAATCCTTTTGCAGATATGCAAAACACCATTTGGATGCATCATTGTAAGGAAAAAGTTTGGGGAGAGTGGCTATTGTATGGATTCCTCTCTTCCTAATATTTTTGTATGCCTCATTGTATAGATCATCAGAGATAAATATTTTATTTTCAAACATGGCCAGGATCTCAACATAATTGCGGTAGTGTTCCCTCCCTTCATGCTTGTTGGTGTTAGAGATAGTGTATGACTCTGGGATGGAGACTGGAATAAGATTTCTAGAGGTATGGTATTTTAATTTTCTAGTGAGAATCCTTGACATGTCTTCACCTCCACAAACAAACATATTAAAGCTAATAGAGTCATCTCATACTTGAAACAACGACATTGGAAAATTAGTATCATACTTGTTTAAAGGTAGGGAGTGGTAGTCGATCAAACATAGATGACAGAGAGTCGCAGATGCATTTTTCTTTTTTCCTTCATGATCCAGTGAGAAAGAATACAAGTCTTAGTGCCCCTTTTAACAATTTTTTTTTTGTTGATTCCCTCCTAACTATGCACAATCAATAAGAGTGCGATATAGCTTGGAATTGGTTAGGGGTGTATTTTGAGAGTAAATGTGATTGTAGGTGATTGGTGGTTATAACCGTTAAGGTGCAGGAGAATTCAAAAAATTGGGGGGAAAACATCGCAACTGTCGTCGTCGGTAGTTTATGAGGACAAGAGTTGCATACATGGGTGAGAAACAAACCCAGAGGACGATAAATACCTCATTAATTTCTTAATAATGATTACAAGGTCTAGGTTGGACCTAACATTAATTTTAATGTTCAATTACATGATCGTTGGGTGTTAATCCTTCATTAACTAATGTTGATAAGAAAACAATGTGGCAGTGGGGGGGACCCATTAACTAAACTGTGTGATATCTACGGTGGAGGAGTGATCAACGATAAATTGGTTCATAATAGACATAGGATAAAGTACCTGACAATTGGATAGCAAGGGGCGGTGTCATCATCAGCAAGGAGAGGAAGAAGAATAATAAATATCCCAAAAATAAATTCGACGAAAAAATGAACTAGCCGAGTAAATTAGCCTTTGTTACCTTGATAGATGTTGGCAGAGAAAAGACTTACACATCGATTGAATTGAGGGACCCATGAGGTGGAAAAGGATGAGGTGTATTCCATAGAGAGGGTCACGTGTGAGTTGGAAAGTGACAAGGAGAGAGAGGGGGGTTATCGTCATTGGAAATATGGATAGGAGAACAATGATGAGAGTGCATTGTTAAATTTCGACGATGACATTGTGAGGTGTTGTCATCGGTGAAATATGCAGGGGATCCTATGCACATGCTTGATGAAATCATGACGATGAAAATGTAAGAAGAGATGGAAAGAGAGAAGTAGGTGGGGAAGCCCAAATTAAGTTCCAAACATAGAGATGAAGATTTAAGCATAGATAACTTATGAAAAAAAAGTGCATCCTCGCATTAAGATTTAGAAAAAAAATTAAATGTGGGAAAGGGTTGTTGTTCCATCACAACAAATGGTGACACACTGGGAAGAACCAATTATCTCTAAGCTGGCAAGAAAAGTATCGATACCTCATTAATTGTGTTGTTACATTTAGATAGTTCATAGAGTTTACAGGTTGAGGACCCCACATTCGATTAGCCTTAAAATTTAGAGAAAAAACCCATCGCTGATGATATTCTGCATAATTCTAGTGGGTTTTCATGGGGGTTATGTATCTAGCATTGAAACATGGGGGGTACATAATAGAAAAATATTTACCGATCGATATGGACTATAGTCACCTCTCTTTTTCGACATTTCTTCACTACCAGTGAGAATCCATATCCCGAATGAAGGTTCCTTGGTATCATACAATGTTAGGGACCTAACCCATCACATAGGTAGAATAATATATTTCCATGTAATAAAGGTCAATATTAATAAGGCCTAGAAATAAGGAAGAATAATTCCAATGTAAGAAGACCTAATGGAATCTTCTGCTTGAAGAAGGATCTTCCTCTAGATGGTTATTTTGATAGACATATTTAGTATAAATAGGAGTCGAGGGTATGAGAACTTTTGTCTTGGATACTATTGCAATAGAGCTCTGCTCTGCTGGAGGTTTCCCCCTCAAAGAGGCAAGTGAACATTGCTCTCAATAATCAAAGTGCTATTTTTGGTGTTATTCTGGTATCATTTTGGTATTATTCTGGTATTGTTCTGGTTATATTGTTGTTCATATGACATTTCTAGCTATTTATTTCTGTTCTGCATACTTTTTATATATGGAATATTACAAGTGGTATCAGAGCACCTTCCTCGATAAAAAATTGTGGGTTAATTTTTTTTTTAGGGTAGAGACATATTTCGACGTCTTTAAGCTACAAAGATCTGTCGTTACGTGCATAAAACCATGGTCGGAGATTCATACATGTAGAAAATACAAGTGGTACTTAAGGGCACATCTATTGGACACCCTTGTAACCCCTGTTGGTACCCCTTCGAGTGGTATCACATTAGACAACACCTGTATACAGATCGGCCTAGATCTCCCGAAGCTCTCCATAGATAAATCGATTGGCTACCTAACTTCTATAGTTCCATCGATAACAACACTTAGGAAGATACTCTCTAGTACCTGGGTAGTCGGGTAGTACGACTAAGGGCACGATCTAGCCTCCTTAGTTGGTTCCCTGAGAGATTGGGCCAAGTACTACTGTTGGACCTTGCACGTATATCCGATAGATACAACACATGGAAAACAATTGTCTGTAGAACCCTTGAATACCTAACCCTTGGGATTGAAAAAAAAATAGAACAAACAAGATCTATTGCGGCGCAACTATGTCTCTTGCATTCGAGTTGAAAAATTACTACACTTTTCTTCCTGTTAAGAATTTGGGCATTTCATCACTGCAATATTCTTCAGATCAAAGTATAACTCCACAGGAGTAAAAAGTTTGGATCCCGTTGGCACCATTATTTGAGACCTATTCCATTGGATTTCTCTCTTCGCCCTTATTGCAGTCATACCTATCATTTTTCAACATTTTTTTTTTGGACCCGATCCCCTTCCAACACCCTTATTTTGGATTTATCACATTGGATTCAACTCGTCGCCCTGATCGTTGTGATACAATTCACCCATAACCCATTTTTTGTGTGGTCCCACCCGCCCCTTTTCGTGTTCCCTCGTCATCATGGCCCATACCCATAGCCAAGAGTTGGAAGCTCGCTTCACTACCTTGCACTCTAATTTCACAGAAACCCAACAAGAATTGCGAGAACTCAGTGCCAATATTGTCACCATCAATCAATAGATGCATTCCTCCATTGCCGCCTCAATTGCATAACTGAAACAAGAGCTCAAACAAGACATTAATACCCAACTTGAATCTATCTCTATGACGATCTATGCCAAGATACATATCTCTACAGATATTCCCTTATATGACCCACCTTTGCATACCGAAGGTGAAACATCCTCTCATTCCCAGAATTTTCAGCCCCATCACTTTCAATGTGACCTATGCTTCTGCGTGCGGATGTGAAATTTTTTTATGGATCAGATCCCATTGGTTGGGTAACTCAAATGGAACATTATTTCTCTTTGTATGGCATTACAGATGAGTTGGCCAAACTCCGATATGGTTTTCTCCATCTAGATCAAGAACGTTGGCAATGGTGGAAATGGAGAAAAAATTCCCTCCAAGGCTATGTGGCTTGGACAGACTTTGTGGCATAGATTTATGAAAGCTTTGACACTGACAAAAACCATTTAGGACATTTGACAAAGTTGAAACAATCTGGAACAATAGAAGACTTTATAGCTTCTTTTGAGCGACTGGCTTTTCGTACAGAGGGCATGTCTGATGCTTTTTTCCGAGAATTTTTTATCAGTGGCCTCAAGGATGATATTCGTGCTCATGTCCTCATGGCTCGTCCTCAAAGTTGGGTGGAAAATACTAAAAGAGATAAGGAAGCACAACAAGTTGTCTCTTCTCAAAACTGCAAACCCTCCTTTATTCCTCACACTAAACCAATAACTTCCACTCCTCATTCTGCTATAGCGGAAAAACCCCTCTACGGACTACACCAGGGTTCTAAAATGTAGGCAGAGCTAACCGTATAAAGTCTCCTACTTTTCATAAACTATCCCAACATTACCCCACAATCATACATAGAAGACAAGGTATAGGGATCTGGTAGGCATACCTTAAACTCTGCATCCGATGTCGATCCCTTTCCGCTTAGTTGTTTCCTGACTGCAAGTCTCCTCCCAAGGTTGACCTGCATTCACCAAAAGACAAACAAGAAACTACAAGCATGCATTCTACATATGGATTAGTGGGTTAGACATCATAAACAAGAAATGTAAACAAATCATATAAGTTTAAGACGTCATTTGGCGGGACAAAAAAAGTACTTCTTTATATTAATCTCACAAAAGTCACTTACAATATGAGACCGACACTGCTCCTCGAACTCGGTCTTTGGATCCTCTTCACAATGCACCAACTTCTTCCATGTCTCCTTATCCTCTTGAGTTATCTCTAGGGCAATGGAAAAGGCTTGCAATGGAGAAAAAGGGAATTCTGGCTCAAACTCACAATGTGGTTGCCGAATATTGGGGCAAAGGGGGAATACAGAAATGGGAAGAGTTTCTATGCTCTCATGCTTTATTTTTCAATGGGACCCCAACCCCTTCTTTTATAGGCCAAAAGAGATAGTAATGGTTGGGGTGAATGGCTATGGGAAGTCAAACGGTTAAGTAACGGCCCAAAAACCGACATCCTATGCAATTTTGTTTTTTCGCGATATTCTGTGAGTGTACGCAGCCTGTAGCGAGTCAACATGTGTGTGTACACAGGCAGTAGTGGTGCAGGGCACGTACATATTCAAAACAATGATTTTAGAAGAGTTTGTTCAGTGATGGCTTGGCAAAGATAGAAAGTTAGATAGCCTGATGCCAAGTATGCATGTCTGGTGCAATTTAGGGCTATAACATATGCCCCCTAATGTGTGAGGTCAGAAGAGAATATGATGGCCAAAATACATTGCAAATATTCACCAATGTACAGAGCGAGTGAGGCCAGGGACTAGAGTTCTAGAGGTTCCATCTGAAAAATAAAAATTTATCTCACTGAGGCAGGCATACCCATGCTCGGGATGAAATAAAATCATGGTTGCCAATCAAATACACTACAAATCCATGTCATATAACTATATAAAGTGCATCCGCAAGAAGTACACAATGGATCTACATCTTAAAATCAAAAGATATACATGTATAGTATTCATATTCAAGAATCCAATGATGCTTGATGGCTGGATATGAGGTCTTAAGAGCTTGAGAAACAACTTCAAAATCTTCAAAACTTGGGTAGGAGTGTAATATCAGTATATGAATTCACTACCTAGAGGTCTTCGACGACTCATCGGAAACATACAAGAGGATCTCGATGATCAGGCATAGAACTTCATTGATTTCAAAAAAGGACTTGATTGGTATTTCGAGGCGGTCAGGCATGGGGACAAGAGACAAATTGTAGAAGGGCCAACTCAAGTTTAGTAAGACTTCCCTTGGAAGAAAGCATGAAAAAAGATGAGGCTCAGGCAACATGGCATTGACATAAGTTCACGATGCATGAGGCAATGCGAACTCTCCATATGTTTGGAAGGGTAACCAAACAGAGGAGGACACAACTCTATGTAGAGAGAACAACTTCCTAAGATCATATTGAATCCTAGGGCTTGACAAACAAATGAAAGGATGTGCTTTGTCCAAGGGCGACTCATTGTGCTGTCAACAAAAAGAAAATACTTTTTCCTTCATCTTTTTGGGGTATATTTGATTTTTTTTGTCTTTTTCAATAATCTTGGGAAGCTTGAAAAATAATAAAGAATGCTACGTTACAAAGAAGGATCAAGTGTCGCATAAGTACTAGTTCCAAGCGCAAGGAACACATTGATGCTCGGAGCAAGGAGAAACATGCAGGAAAAGGACACCTGGGAAAAATCCTCCACGGGTCAAGGTGTCAAGACATAGAGGCAAAGTGCTACAAGGCTTGCATATAAGGCATGCTTCAGATGGTTCAGTTGAGAGCAACATGGAGTTGACATTAGGCCAAATATGCAGGAATGCAAATGTGATTAATAAGACACAATGATGACATCCTTCGATGTAATTTTAACGAGCCCAAAGAAGGTAAGCTCGATGGTTTTTCATTTTTAGAGAGTCTGAAAAAGTGTAAAAGGAGACTCCACTGGGGTACATTTTTCGAAGGTAGTCTAGTCGGTTTGAAAAAGGGGTAAACTAGCATTGAACATATGTCTATTCAAAATCATTTTAATGAGTGTGACAAAGACACGATCACTCGACAATCTTTTCATATTTAATGAGTTTGAAAAGAGCTTAACTATGGACTCCGTAAGGGATGTTCTTCTGGACCAATTTAACAAGTGTGAAGAAACAAGGTCACTCGACCATCTTTTCAATTTTAGGGAGTCTGAAAAGAGCTTAACTATGGACTTCGTGGGGGTTCCTTTTTTGTATATTTAGTCCCTCAGGTCCGAAAAAGGGTTAAAATTGTACCTGAGAGTACTCTTCTAGAGAACCAAGGATCCTAGAGTATACCTTTGTTCGTACTTTTGACCATCTAGACCGAAAAAGGGGTAAACTATCGCCAGATAGACGTGCCTTCAAATTTTAATTTAGCGAGCATGAAGGGCAACAAGATCACTCGACAATCTTTTCATGTTTAGAGGGTCTGAAAAGGGCTTAAAAGAAGACCTGTTGTGTTTTGGGAGTCTCGAGGGTGAGGTCAAGAGTGATAATGAATCATGCAAATGAGGCTCAAACTCATAATCAGGGAAAAATACTAAGGACTCCCAAGCCTATAGTCATTAGTGACGACATGGACACCAAAATGAAACCAGGATCTACTTAGGGAATCCATTTGAAGGTAGGATTTACCACTAAATTACGACACTTCTAGAGCAGGAGTGAGGGTCCATGCCACAATTCGGTGGGATCGATCCTACAACAAAGTGAAAAGGACAATGAGGTGCAACAAGTGGAGGTGGAATCCTATCTTATATGCACAAAGTTGAAAAAACGACTTTTTACCAAAATACCTTTAAAAATGACCCAACTCTCGAAAAACTTCCTAAATACTCAAAGTAACACTTATCGTAACATCCCCTGAGAAACTCAAGAACCATAGTAAATGATTTTCAAGCTAGAAAAAATGACAACAAGGGGCCAAAAAGTCTACAAATAGAAAGATGGCAGTTCATTATCACCATTATAAATTGAGAATTGACCAAAAGTCAAAAAACACCCCTTTGCCGAAATAGTTGATTCATGGAGCTTCAGTGGACGAAATGAACTTCTGTTTGGACCAAGTAAGTACACACTAACCTCTCTTGCATTTCCTTCTTTCTTTTTGTTTTTTTGGGGGGCGATGACCTTTAAAGAGGTCGGCCCTACGTGTACGTGCGCTGTCCAAGCACAACCCATGTGTACATGCAGGCATAAGATAATCTGCCTGCATGCACACGTGACTGTCCCCAAGACAACCCGCGTACACCCTCAAATAAGTGGGAAAAATTGGAAATGCAAGAGTTAACTCTCCATTCATTTGTTTTTGCAGGATGTATGTGCATTGGATAGAGAGGGAGCATAAGGACATTGATTTTTTGGTCTCCGAGGACCCGGCTGCTATCGCTGTTTTGTCACAATGCAGGTTGTTAAAGTTATTCCAGTGTCTGTTTATGAGGGAACAACCCAGGTTTCTAAATGCATTGGTAGATTACTGGCATTCTGACGTAGAGGCATTCATGCTTGAGTGGTAGTTGTTGACTCCAATGATTGAATATATTTACTTCTTGACTGGTCTCTCGAGAAGAGGGGACCCAATCAACTTGCATACTTCCCCCCTCGGGCCTCACAACATCGAGGAGTTGATTGGAATCCATTGCGAGGATGGTACTGAGAAAGTAGGTTCTTAGGTGCCTATTCATAAGATCAAAAACCTATCACTAAAAGTGATAGTTCTACTCATTGGGTGGATCATTGGATCCGTGGATTTGCATCAAGATTCCCGGGTGCACATGCATTGTGCAATATAGTGCTTAAATGCACAGATTTTTGACTGGAGCACCACCATGTTGGATTGCATGAAGAGACATATAATAGAGTGTCGGATATGGGAGCATCGTAACTTCAGGTTTGGGACCATTTTGTGCTCCTTTTTCTTCGAGAGGGTACCCAATCTCAGTTCTTGAGAGACTATACAAGGGTACGAGGCCTATCTCCCAGTGCTATGTAGATGGGCGACGCTGTTGCCACAATAGGGGGAGGGAGGACCATCGAGGCCTTTGATGACAAGTTTTTTGACTAGTGGTCACAGTAGATTATGGAAATAGAGGACTACCCCTATGCTGGGATTAATTTTTCTAGAGATCCTGACATGCTTGTACCTCCCAAAGTGGAGCGAGGAGAGATGGGTAAGTTTGGTTTTCAAATTTATTTAATTTTTATGTCTTTATATATATATATATATATATATATATATATATATATATATATATATATATATATATATATATATATATAATTGTTTTGTATCCCAGAGTATCTAACACTTACGTATCGGTTGTGTATAGATGTGGGACCAATGCATCCTACAGACTTCTCGAGGTCTAGGCGGCATCCTTGACCAGAGGTAGGACCAGCTGGAGCCACTAGACCACCAGCAGCAGGAGGGGGGCCTCTAGCCAGAGAGGCTGAGAGAGTATTGAGATGGGTAGAGAGAAACCTCACCACGCTCACTCGGGTATAGTCCCTATGGTGGAGATCGAGGATCCCACCGTCGATGCAACCTCATGTAGTTGGGGTGCCATGGAATTGGGTCCAGCTCTTCCGACGTTTGGAAAATTCCGTTGTTCACTATGGTAGGGCCAACATGCCCTGCCCTTAGCTAGGCTAGACTACTTACGTGCCGAGAGCACTTTTTGTATATTTTTGAGGGCATAAGCCCCGTGACTCTTACTGGACATATTTTTGAGGCGCTTGCGCCCACCCTTGTACTTTGATATTTTTGATATATATATGGATATATACATCTTTTTATGTCTTATGGATTACATCTATTTTACAAATGTATTTACATGTGCATGTGTGTGATTTTTCTTACATGTGTGCAATATGCCAATCTAATACATGGTTAGCTAGAGTATCTGTGATTTGATTCAATCTCCTAGGAACATGGATATACGTAATGTAATCAAATCTTCATTATAAGAGATGTACTCTAAGGAACCATAGATGTAGTGTAGGATCGTAAACGTGGTAAACCCCATTTAACTGAGACACAACCAACTAAGTGTCTAAGTAGACCCGGAGGTGAGAGATACCATGAGAAAAAGAATCACAAAGAAACTCTAAGATTGCACTGTATTCGACGACATTGTTTGCGGCGTCACCTAAACAGATACCTCCTGAAGATAGCAACTGGCCCTGAGGTGTGAAAATCACCCAAGCTACGGAAGCAAGCCTCCGAGTGTGCTGGCTAGCGCCATCCGCAAACCCAATGAACACCTCTGATTCACTTGACATCTACCATAGTGAAAAAGATGACATAAAAAATAACATGTCCATAAAACCAAAAAGACAAAAGCTAAAAATAAAATGTATAAGACTATACATATGTTACAAGAAGTCACCCAAGGTGACCCACCTACGAGTAATACTTCTTGAGGTAGAGCCCATTTCTAGGCTCCGCCAAAGAATTTCCCTCAAATTCCACCAGACGATAAGCACCCTTATTTAGAACCTCTTTCACGATGAAAGGTCCGAACCACATGGGTTTGAACTTGCCTACCCTCAGGGGGTCCTTATCTTGGTCATAGACTAGGAAAATGTCGCCTTCAGAGAAAATTCGAGGACAGATGGACCGATCATATTGACACTTGAATTTTTGTTTGTGAGCCTTGTTAGCCAAGGCTACGTCCCAACGCTACTCATCGAGGTACTCAAGATATAATAAATGCTCTTCAAGCGGTGAAGTGTCTGGCAATATCTATACTGCCAACTTTAGAGAGGGGATTTGGCACTCTATAGGAAAGACTGCTTCCAACCCGTAAATGAGTGAAAGGGTGAGAAACCGGTTGTAGTCTTAACAAACATTCGGTAGGCCCATAATACTGAGTACACCATCAAATGGAAATTTGACCTGGCCGAATTGATCGTTCACTGTAAAATAGTCTTGACGGATTTATTCACAGCTTCCACTTGACCATTCGCTTGTGGGTAGTAGGGTGATGAATGTTCTTGCCTCAACGCAAGATTTGATGTTAAATCAGACATCATTTTGTTCTGAAAGTGACTTCCATGGTCAGTGACAATCTCTCTCGGGACGCCGAACCTTGCTATTATCTGGTTAAACAAAAAGAGAGTTGTTGTATCACCATCATCTTTAAACATTGGCATAGCTTCGACCGACTTTGTGAAGTAGTCTATTGCCACAATGATATAACGATGCCCTCTTGAAGGAGGGTTGCATGTAGCATAATCAATCCCCCACTTGGTGAAGGGACCAATTGTGATGACGAGAAACATGGGAGTGGGATGTGCCCTCATCTTCCGAGAGAAGATTTGACACGGGTGGCACTTCTTGACTGATTCAACACAATATTTGATTAACGTTGGCCAAAAATAACCGGTTCATAGAATCTTTTGGGTCGTTGCCAACCCAGAAAAGTGACCACCACATGCTCTAGTGTGGCAATCATCAAGCATGATTTCTGCCTCTTCATGAGTGAGACAACGATGAAGGATTCAATCTACACCTCGACGATACATAGTGTCCTCGAGGATGAGATAGTTCTTGGCCTGATGGCGTATACAACGATGCTCATCATGAGAAGCAGAGGTAGGGCACTTCAAAGTCTGGAGATAGGCTAGTATATCTTCATACCAGGGGTCCAAAGACGTGATAAAAAACATGTCTCCTTCGATAGGTGACTCCTCGGGTATAACATATACTGATTCGACCGGAAGTTCCAAGACACCAACGAATTTTTGGATTTCGCTGAGACAAAATCCAAGTCGAATTCCTGGAGGATAAATATCCATCTACTGATCTTTCCACCGATCATGTGTCATTTAAACACGTATTGAAACATATTCACAACAACAATGATGATGGTCTTGTGAAACAAGATGTAATGATGGAACCGTTGGACAACATGAACTGCTGCCAATGCAAGTTTTTCAATGTGGGAATAATTGAGTTCCAGTCCAACCAGGCCTTGGCTTAGGTAATAAATCACATATTTTGAGAGAAAATAATCCTCTTGAACCAAGGCCATACTGATGGTCAACTCTGTAGTGACCAAGTACAATAAGAAATATTTATTATAATTTTGTGGTCATAGCAGAAGGGTAGAAGTGAGGGCGCATTTAAATGCTTCGAAAGAGTGCTAAGCAGCTTCATCCCAATGAAAAGGAACAACCTTCTTCAGTAAACACATAAAACCCTTTGTGATCTCGACATAGTTCATGATGAAACGCCGTAAAAAGTTTGCTTTTCCTTGTAAACTCTAAAGCTGAGGGACTGTACACGGGGGAGGCAACTAAACTATCACCTCAAACTTTAGAGGGTCAACCATGATCCATGTTGTTGAAACTATGAAACCTAACAAACGACCCGATGTTACACAAAATATGCATTTGTTTGGATTCAAGCAGATCCGGTAGTAGCGACATCACTCAAAGATAAGTCGAAGGTGTGCAGGATGATCAACTCTCTTGTGAGATCGTGATGCTAAATCATCAAGATGAGCCTCGACTATGTGTTTGAGATTGTGGAAAGAAAAAGACATGGCCCGCTAAAATGTAGCTCAAACATTTTTCAGACCAAAAGGCATCTTCCGATAAGAGAATGTACCCCATGGACAGATTAAAGCAGTTATGTGTTGGTCTTCGGGATTGATATGTATCTAATTGTATCCTGAAAAACCATCTATGAAAGAAAAGGCTTTGCAACCTACGCATTCATCGACTATCTGGTCAGTAAATGGTGTAGGGAAATTATCCTTTGGACAAGCCTTGTTCAAATCATGGAAGTCCATACATACGTGAATCGTACCCTGTTTTTGGTTGACTGGAATGAGATTTGACACCCATTGAGTCAATTGGACGTGGTAGATGAAACCAGCTTGGAGTAGTTTCTCTACTTCAGCCTTAATAGTTGCTGATTTCCTAGGATTGACTGGACTAAGATTTTGCCAGACCGTCTTAGCATCAAGATATGTCATGATTTCATCTTCGACGATTCTTGGATCTATGCCTAAAATTTCCTTGTAAGACCAGGAAAACATGTCGTAGAAATCTTTAAATAAATCTGTGTAGATTTGAATCTCTTCAGGGGAGCAGTCTGCTTCGACGAAGATATTCTCCATGATGCCAGGGATTCTGGAGATATCGATAGGTATCGTTTGAGAAATGGTTTCCATATTTCCTTCAGTGTAAAAAATGTGCGTAGCCAAAGGATTGATAGGACAAGCCTTATCTCCAGTCATAGTCAGAGTGAATTCACCTGCTTCAATTCTTCTTAACTCTGGGAGGAAGCAAGATCTGTGATGAAGATCATCCCAGGGTTTGTCCAAGCTAGTCATTGCCTCAATAATCACCTCATTTGAAGGAAAGACTAAGTCTAAAGAATCAGTATCGATGAGGGAACCTTGAGCCCATGTAGGCTCGAGAACAAGATCTAACACTTGTGTGGGAGTCAAATCAGGGTCAACGGAATCTTGCTGAATTATAGAGTACGCGGAAAAAGGCATGGTCATTCCATGGTGCCATGCCCCTTCCATCTTGGATGATGGGGAAGGAAGAGTCCACAGATCGTTAAAGTAAGTCATGCGAAACGACGTTATTTAAAGGATTTCAGCCCCAAGATGGTCGGGGATAGCCAACATGTAATGGACATTGCCGATCAGAGGCAGGTAATCGAAGGTACCCATCAAAGGTGGGCACAAACCAACCCCTACGTTGATGATGCTGGGCTGAGGGTTATCAATCATCGCTATCATGGATACCCCCGATGAAGGGTCGGGATGGGAGAAGGATAATTGATCAATGGTCACGATCTAGCCCTCGTGTGGAAACAACAAGACCCAGAAAATTGTCGCGATCACTGCTTGCATAGAGTAGGTCCAACTCCTTCCTAACAAGAGATTGTATTTGAGAGACACATCGACCACTTCAACTTCGACGCACATGGTCTTCCCTCCTAACTGCATGGGAAAAGAGGGGATGATTCCATGTGGTTGGAACGAATGACCGTCAAAAGTGGTAAGAAGAGTAGGTGACATACAAAATGGGTTGTCCAATGGCGTTCCAACACGCCAAATACATCACGCATGTCCAGGCACCCTCATCAATCACCATGCAGAAAATATTCTGAGTAAAAATTTTCGTGGTGTAAGACACTACTATCTGAAACACCACGTGGTAAGGAAGACAAGGTTTTAAGTCAGTTGTATCAAGCATTATCGTTCCCAGATTACAAGTCTCAACAGATCCTAAGGTAGCTAACAGGGCCTTTCTTTGGGAAGGGAAGCTCTGGAGGAATTCTAAAGCAGACATTGCACAAGGGGTTTGTGACAAATCCTCCACCATAGAGTAATTTTGGGTGGCCCTTGCATTTGGGTTGTGAGAAGCTTTCTTGAATGCTCCTTTCAGGATGCGTGTTATTGTTTCGCTCAATGTCTTCTCAATATGGAGAGGAAGAGATGGGTTTTCATATTTTTTACCCTTCTTAGAGGTGTTTGGCATTCCATAGTCGCGTTTCCTAGTGGTTAAGTCAACACTACCTTTCATCATGTACAAATTCGCAGATGAAGGATTACTTGCAGACGGAGGGGGTCCTTGACTGCCCCCTTCCGCGCTCGAAGAGGCTTGAGTTATATTTTTTCCATGTGGAAATGGGTTCATTAACATGACAGGCTACTGCTGTGCCAATAACTTCTGGGCTTCTGCAAGCCGAGGGCAGTGGTGAGTCGGGTGGTCTTACTTGCAAAGATTACATGGATACTTCGACTTCTTCTTTTCAGTGTTTCCCCCGCCAACATTATCAATAGGTTTCTTATCCCGCTTACCCTTCTTTCATTGTTTCTTATTTCCATCAGGCTGCTAGGTGGCCTTCGGGTTTGTCGATTGCACACTGTGTACATCCAACGTTTGAGTAGGGGGAGAAACTGAACCAGTGGTCTGGCTAGCTGTTGTCTACTGTATTGAAAATTGTTGCAATTGATTCGTCAGTTGATCAATGGGCTTCGCTTGCGCTGAACCAACAATACCATCAACATGTGGTCTAGATCTCTATCTGGTCTTGTCAAGTATTGACCGTGGTGCATCTGGAAAAACTTCGTAAAGTAAACCAGACTAAGAGTAAATCAACTCTAGCTATTGAGCTCTAATTATCGCTTCTTCTTTTGAAAATACCCCCGAGGTTGCGACATATTTAGAAAACTGAGGTACCAAAGACTTAGGAACCACTCTAGTAGGAATGTTGGTTGGACTGACACTTTTATCAATCTCTTCTAGCATCTCCATTCTCGGATGTGATCTGAGATATGGTCCACTTTTGTCTACTCAAATTTGGCTAGCAATTCGGTGCCGATGTCGTATCTCACAGGTAATTGGAAATGGTTTAAGAAATCCATTGCCAATTTTCCTAAGGAAGAATACCTTGAGAAGTCAAGCTCGATGTACCATTTCGCAGCACTCCCGATGAGAGTCCATTGAAACAAATGAAACTGGATGGATTCGTCTCTCAATGATTTGGACGAGCACCATAAATGGAAGGTAGTCACATGATCGCCTGGATCTTCGTTAGGTTTGGCCTCGAACTTTGGGATGTCCGAAGGCAACTTGGTCGACATAGGAGGCCAATGCGGATTGTGATAGATGGGGTCATTTAATAACCTTGTCAAGTCTGGCAAGTGCAGAGTTGCCAGAAATGATAATTTGGGTTGTTGATTATAACCAGGGAAAAAGGAGCTTGGATTTTGGCTAGCACCAGGTTGCCAGGAAAAGTTAGGTTGCTAGCCAGGGTTCTGGTAGTAACCATGGTCATGAACAATGTACAGATTCTGTGCTTGTTGAGATGTCATCAACTGACTCTCGTAATAGGATGTAAAGGGCTGGGCTTGCATCGCATTCCAAGGATTTTGGGAAGGGTTGCCCCTTAGCGATCCGACGAGCATAGGTGTTGATCCTTGCCCGGGTTTCCATTGACTATGGAAGGGGTTGCCCCTGGTTGACATCCCTGATGAGGGAACTGATCCCTGCCATAGATTCCAAGGTCCTTGTGAGGAAGGAATTCCTAATTTTTCCCCCTATGCAGGAATAATACCATGTACAGGATTTTTTTGTCCATAACTGGGTTTCCCCTGGCCGAGACGACAACCGACAAGAAAGCATTGTTACCAAATGCGTCAAACAAAGAGAATGGTGTTGAACCTACTGAAATTCTATAAGAAGGTAGTCCTTGAATCCTTGATCCAAATGAATTGTAGTTTACATTCGGCCCGACGGAATGCTGGTGAGCACCGCTGAGCGAAGGGGACGAAGGAGGTATATGACCCCCTCCGTAAGGGAAAGCATTATAGGGAGTTGAAGTTCCCTCCATGGATCCTTACAGGGGAGCGTTGGAACTCCCCGCCCCGAGACCTAAAGTCTGTAGAGTGGAGTAGGAAAGTATAGTGCTCGTACCGAAGCCAGGCATCCTGTATGAGAATGGAGGGCTTGTCGCACTCTAGGTGAAAGGAGCAGTGATCACCACCATAGATAGAATCAGACCATTTCTCGAGGTAGAGGTAGTCGAGACCATAGTGTCCCGTACCGATGATGGTTGGTTAGGAGGTGGAACACCCCTTGTAGTGATAGCCATAGAGGAAATATGAGTATTCCCTGAAGAAGTAGCAACATTTGTTTCCATTGCTGATTATGACACTACTTGACGCTCGTAAGGTTGAACTTGTATGGCGATGGGCACCGATAGATCAATTATTGGAGGGTTATATGGACCAAGAGCTTCCGATCCAAGGTAAAAAATGATTGGTTCCTATAAAATCAAATGTTCTCCTCTCGAATATTAGTCAAGCACAGTTTCCTGTAACCCGGTCGCCTCAAAAGACCCTTGCTAGTCTAGTTTTTGCCTTAGTGGTGGTGGGGGTGGCTCGAGATCAACCAGCGGCAGGCCCAAAATCCTTGAATACCGGTGGAGCTCCTGATCCTCCATTGTGTGAGAAGATCAATGACACACTAGGGCTTTCTATAATCATTTTAAAAACCAACACACATTAGAAAAATTTCCTACGAGATAAGACAAGGAGATCACTAGCTAGTTGGAAGAACAATTACAACAACCAACACTAGAGAAACTTATCGGTACAAGTGCAACTCGAATATGAAAGCACCCTCTGGGTATACTCTGCAAAGTGTGGCCTAATGTCTACCCTAGGTACCACGACATACTGTTATCCACAAATTTGGTCATTGTGATGATGTCATGATGATGTTATGATGATGGAAAATCAAACTCTTTACTAAGAACACTTTCCTGAGAAAAGTTACAGTTGTCTTCTTCCAGAACTCACACTTTTGAAGAATGTTTGCAGGCTACTTATATATTCACCTGCGAGAATGCCTAATTCTCGTAGGCTACATTAAGCTGGGGTGCGAACTTCTCGCACTATACTCATTGTTAGGGTGCGAACATGTTCTTAAAGGGGAAAAAGATAAAAATCTCGAACCTTCTAGAAGGGGTGAGTTGGCTTTCGAATGGTTATTCAGGTGCTGACATTCCAGATATCTTGGGATCATTCCCTATCCAAGTAACTAATCTATCTTCTCCTATATATTGAGGAGATTGCTCATG
>JZKD02S1673971.1:340277-377648 GCA_000966675.3 Picea glauca
ATGATGTCTGAACTTACAGAGAAGTTGGGCCTTCGTCATGATAGCTCAACACCCTATTATCCACAGGCCAATGGCCAGGTCGAAGCCATCAATAAGGTTCTTATAACTATGATTCTACGGATGATAGGAATTCATAAAACCAGCTGGCACTCAATGTTATTTTTGGCATTATGGGCATATCGGACATCTGTTAAGTCTGCCACGGGATTCATGCCTTTTCGATTAGTTTATGGCATGGAAGCCATTCTGCCAATAGAATGTGAAATACCGTCTTTGAAGTTAGCTGTAGAGATCTTACCTAATACTTCTGCCGAAGAGGAACGTCTATTGTATTTGATGTGATTAGACGAGACTCGCCGTGACGCTACTCTTGTAATAGAAGCCCAGAAGAAACGTGTTAAGGCACAGTATGACAAGCATGTCAAACCTCGTGTCTTCTTTGAAGGAGATCTTGTTCTTCTGTATGAACAAGATAAAGATGTCTTAGGAGCTGGGAAATTCGAACCAATGTGGCGTGGGCCTTATATTGTTAGAAAAGTTTTGGAAAAAGGAGTGTATGAGCTAGTGGATTATGATGGGGTACCTTTGAGTGAACCCAGGAATGGGTTGTACTTGAATAAGTACTATG
Organism: Picea glauca; assembly: GCA_000966675.3. Taxonomy (NCBI): domain Eukaryota; kingdom Viridiplantae; phylum Streptophyta; class Pinopsida; order Pinales; family Pinaceae; genus Picea; species Picea glauca. The sequence goes on from JZKD02S1673971.1 coordinate 340,906, forward strand.
CATGAGTCATTTGTGCATGAGTACTATGTATCATACTGAGTGTGTGTTACTTTAGTTTTTCTTTTGACGTTATTTGGTCTCTGCCCTTACGTGACGTTGTGTTTGATTGCCAGATGTCAGAGTATTTTCTACCTTATATTGGCTTCGCCGATGGTGCTAGCCATAGTACTCGGAATCTAGCTTCCGCTGCATGGGATATCTATGCCCTAACAAACGAACTCATATCTCTACGAGGTATATGTCTTGGCCGAGAAACCAACAACATCGCAGAGTATAGCGCCGTTATTGAGTTATTGTTTGATGTTATCTCTCTTGGAATTCGTCACCTGGTTGTGCGACTTGACTCGTAGCTTGTAGTACTACAGTTAAGTAATGTCTACTCTATTCGAAGTCCTACTTTAGTAAGGGTATATTTGCGGATTCGCCTCTTGGAATGACATTTTGATCAGATTGAATATCAACACATTCCGAGAAGTCTTAATACATTAATAGATGCTTTGGCTAATTATGTATTGGATAGACATTTAAATCACTTATAAATCAAATACATTAAAATGTAAACAATGTAAAATAAGCTGGTAGAACCCATGTATATATAACGATCAAAGTTTGTTTTTACAAAATGGTTGTCCGAAGACCAAAATATAAAAATTGAAGCCCATGGCTTCTACATAATGACATCAATGATGTTCACGATAGCACACTAATGTCCTAGCCACTCTGTAGAGAAAGCGACCCATAGAGGCAGAGACTCCCACGGTGTGACGCTGATCGCGTCATGGGATCTCCTCCAGAGGCATATCTGGAACATCAGCCATCAGACCCTCTAAGTTCTGCTCCACTGTCAGATAGTCCTCGACATACTGGGGAACTGCTACTGCTACCTCTCCTCGATGTTGAACAAGAGAACTACCAACAGGTCTATATGCGCCAACATCTGTGTTATCAACAAAAAATTGGTGTTAGTCTTTAGATAAAACTATAAAACCAAAAACATTTATATATGTTAAAAATCCAAAAACATTTAAAACCTTGAAAAGTTTGTGTACTTCTTACCAATGTCTCCCCACTGTGCGTCTTCAGGAAGTGCAAGTTCAAGATTGCCGCAAAAATCCAAGCCAGCGTATGCATAATCTTCTACCATTAGCACCTGGCCTTGAAGCCAGTTGAAGAAGAGATCGTCATACCTGACGATCAGTCCTGCCACATGTCTAGCCATGAGTTGACACCATCGTAACATCCATGGATCCCTGGGACCCGGAAAGTGCCACTCAGCCTGAAGTCTAAACACTGGGACCCTCTCACAGAAGAAGGACACCAACAATGATCCATATCCGAACTATTTTAGATCTCCATGCCTACATTTGGTCAATTGTTTCTTGAGACTGTGTAAAACTGCATCATCCCAATTGAAGACTCGGGGCTCAGTACACTCGATGGCATACTGAAAATAGCTCTGCAGAGCCATATGTGGGGCAGCACTTCCTGCCATCCGAGTGATAGTGAAGAGAATGGTACGGAGAGTTATATCAGTCACTCCCCAAATGGCCACTTTTCCTTTTTGTCGTTCAGCCTCGGGCACGCAGTACTCCCGACAATACTCACTCATTTTTAAGCCACCCCTTCAGCTACCAGTCAAACTGACGTAGGACCCTCACCTGGATAACCCAGTCAAGAAATAGATGTCCTCAATATCGATAGTCAATGTGTGAGCTCTGACATTAAAAACCTGCTGATCTGGATCCCACATCCGGACTAAGTGTTCTAGCAATCGAACTTGGGCTCTCATGCCCGGTATGCAGAAATACTTCAAGAGACCGCAATCTCTTAAGGCAGCAAGAGTCGGAGGGTGATTTTCGGCGGTTGCATTATCGTCCTCGTGTTCCTGTTCTCTCCATTTGAGCACCATTATAATGGTTATAAACCTGCATGGGGAACATATGAAGATGATTAAAACTCTCTTTCATGGGATAAACTTTTTTTATTGGCTAAAAGTTACAAACTTTTTAAACTTTGCGCTATTCGCAGGTGGCCTATGGCACACAGTGCGAACTTCTTGCATGCTGCCTTAGGCCCACCTGGGAGAATGAAGCATTCTCGCAGGCCCCGTATGGGCAGCCTGTGAGAATACTTCTACACGCATATGGTTTGAAAAATGGACTCAAAACTTTAAATTTAACCAATGAAATCATGAATTTGAACCATGAAAAGATAAAGCATGGAAAACTTACCAAAACACCGCAGACGGCTCGAAGAATGATGGCCCGAAGCTCCCAAAAATCGACGATGAAGGTAGAAGGTAAAATGAGAGTTTTTGCACTCAATTGGTAAAAGGGTAAAATAATATGGTAAAATGAATTGTGAATTTATTTTATTTACTTTTTACCATGATAAAAGTGGGTTTTTTCATGTTTATTCATTATTTAACCCTAATTGCTAATATGGAAGTGAGTAAAATGACTTGCAGGTACCCAATGCGGATGATTATGGACAAAAAACTTTTGCGGTGTGGTGTGATTTTGTTTGTTTCCTATGGTTTTGATATAAAACCTCAAGCGTCTTTTATCCGTTCTTGCGCTTGTCAAAAATATAAGAACGTGATTGAGTGTTGGTTTATCTCTTTTTTGGGCTCGTTGTGGTTACACAAAAAAGGAACCCCCCTGGAGTTAACTTTAAGCTCTTTTTCACGACTCCCTAAACATGAAAAGATTGCCGAGCGATCTTGCTATTTTCAAGCTCGTTAAAGTATTTGAAGTTACGTGTCCTTCGAGCGATAGTTTAACCCTTTTTCGGTCTCGTTGGACTATTGTATGAAAAAGGAACTGAGAGAGTTCTCTTTTGAGTGTTTTTCCAAACTCTATAATCCTGAAAAACCTTTGAGTTTTCTATCTCTGGACTCATTAAACAAGCATTGACAGACCTGTGATGGGACCAAACCACTCCTTCTTAGGGTTCATTAAAAATACTCTGAGGGACTCGTCCGAAGGACGAGCTTATATCAACAAGCATATGTGATCCTCTTCAAGCTTGCATAAAAATAAAGAGGTACTTGCCAGAAATGGTGGGGGAAAATTTGGGAAAGGGATATGTTTCATCTTTGTGTTAATTGGTAGTGAGTGTCGCTCTTGAACATGAAACCCCCTATTCATCATTTGAAGCCGGTTTGGGAAATCCATTTGTCTCTCATTCGAATTAGTAACAAGGTCTTTCCATGTGTCGTCTTTGAGTCAATGCTTTCAAATCATTGGTCTTGTGTCATTCATATGTTCAAGAGCAGTCCAAATATCTATTGAGTCGGCCATCTGCAGTTATCCTTTCACTCCGTGTTGGCCTTCCCTGTGTCCAAAGTCCAATTGTCATATACTTTGTTTCACTTTCAAACTCTATTACTCATTTCGTGTCACTGATGGGGGATACATCAAGGCCCTCCTGTGACGAGTCTTGTTCTGTCAACTTCATCACATTATCTGGAGTCAAGACTTAGAAATTATTTAGTACCTTGAAGCTTGCATGCCTCAATGGCAAGTTTCTCGCTTTCGACAGTGGGTTTACATCATTGGCCCCTGATCGAGAGATTCTGTCGAGTGTTCGACATCAACTCATTTATTCATAGTCGATGGATTGTACTATAGTACCTTGGGAGTCATTGACATCAATGATGATTTCCCTCGCACTTGTTAATGGTATACATCAATGACCAGTAATCAAGTGGTTTCTACCATGTTCGACTTCGACACATGTAATCACATGGTCAGATTCGTACTTTGGGTGATGAGATTGAAGACCCTAGATATTGTCTTTGTGATCCAGGTTGCGATGGAGTATGCATAATTTGCGACACATAGATCCACTGTGTATGTTTCGTGGCTATGTCATCTTGACTGAAAATTTGTCGCACAGATCCATAGTGTATTCAGGTGGCTGTGCTATATAGTGACGGCATGGATCCACAGTGTATGATTGGTGGCCATGACCTTGGTTTATGATGTCATCAGTCTATGATCTGAGTATGGAAATGCCTACCTCAAAATTGATATACATGATATTCTGCTGATGCTTGGATGTTTGTAGGTCTCTGATTAGATGTGCTTTTGGTTCTTGACACACACATGCAGCTTACAAAGTCTATCGACTATCACTGGTTCCGCTCTCAGACTTTGGGGGGCATTCTGTTATCCACAAATTTGGTCATTGTGATGATGTCATGATGATGTTATGATGACGGAAAATCAAACTCTTTACTAAGAACACTTTCCCGAGAAAAGTTACAGTTGTCTTCTTCCAGAACTCACACTTTTGAAGAATGTTCGCAGGCTACTTATATATTCACCTGCGAGAATGCCTAATTCTCGCAGGCTACATTAAGATGCGGTGAAAACTCCTTGCACTGTACTCATTGTTAGGGTGCAAACATGTTCTTAAAGGGGAAAAAGATAAAAATCTCGAACCTTCTAGAAGGGAATCTTCTAGAAGGGGTGAGTTGGCTTTTGAATGGTTATTCAGGTGCTGACATTCTAAATATCTCAGGATCATTCCCTATCCAAGTAACTAATCTATCTTCTCCTATATATTGAGGAGATTTCTCATAGAAAGGGTTAAGTTAAGCAAGCAACAAGTTAGCAAGAGATTGATTAGAGAATTAGTGCAAGACTGTATGGAGGACTGATGCTACAACAGCTAGAGACAACATCAAGGTCATCTCAAGTGGTTGATTTTCTTCATGCATGAGAAAGTGTGTGTGTCAGATCTAGGAGCCATCGAAAGGAGACCTATGAAATCAAGGCTCAGGTTGTAAGTTTCACTTTCAATTAATCCAATACAACAATATGTCCCTTTCCCATGAAGATGCTATCACTTTATTACATAACTCCTTGATCATATGTATAGACTAGTTATTGAATATATTAATCTGCCTTTACTTCGATTGGTTCGTTCTGTTGTGATCTGAACGGGATGAGAGCATTGGAGAAAATCTTGGAACAACAGAGATATAAGGAAAGCGTTCATAAGGTATGTCCATGATCCTCATCTCTCAGTTCATTCAATAGTCTAGATCTAGGGAAAGTGTATTATTCTGTCCTATTTTGTTCTAGATCCAGGTGGATCTAGAGAGATCATTTTGTGTCCGCACTCACAGATTTATCCTATAACACATACCCCCATAGTCACCTATGTAAGTCACTAAGATAAAGGAAACTAGGTTGCCACACGTGAACAATCCTCAGGTGGGTACAATCGACAATTGGGTGGACCGCAATGAGAAGGGTATCAATACCAAAACCTATCAAGGGTATCAAAAGCAAGTGTTTCGAAAGACGACTGAGGACCTTGAATGTATTTGAGACTCACGAAGATCCATGGAAAATATGATCAACGAAATCCCAAGATAATCCCTCTATATGCATTCCCCACTATGCTTGGTTCGACTTTGGAGGGGTTATCTCCGCTACCTTTCCTTACGTGACCTTGTGTTTAGCACCTATGTTAGAGGGGGGTCCTGGATAACTTTCACGGTTACTGGAATTTCAAGAACTCCCTAACACTTGTGTTTGTTTTTGTAGCCTTGAAGAGTTTCCTCTCCAATCCTAAATCAAGGCTCTAGCCTAGACTAAATTGATGGACCCTTCAAACACAAAGTATAATCTTTTAATTAAGCATTGATTTTAGTGGTTTTATTAAGTCAAAAGGAATGGAAATGAAACCAGTGATATTCTTAAGAGACAAAAGAGAAGAGCATAAGATGAAACTGAAAACAAACTACTTCTTTCTTCACAAATAAATATTTGCCAATTTAAACTCTTTAACCAAACTTTTCGTAACTACTTTTCTTAGATCTTTAAAAAGAAAAACTCAAAACAAGATTTTGCTCAACTACGAGCTACTTAATGTACTAAGAATTCAAGTAAATAACTTAAGACAAATTTCTTTTTCCTTGGTAAATAAAGAAACTAACCTAAACTACTTTACCAAACAAAGAAGTGAAAGATTTTTTTTTATTGTTTTATGCTTCAAAACAAGAAATTTGAAAATGAATTCTTTTCTTTTCTTCCAAAGAAAAAAAAGGGAAAAATGATGACAAGATAGGGCCAAGAAATGGCTTCTGGCCCAATCTCAGATCGCAGGGAGTCACTGACAATACCAAGCAGGCAGATCAAAGAAGACTCACCAACTTGTCTAAAAACCCTATTAAAGAAAACACAAGAAATCTTTGGTCAAAATAAAGATAAACTGAAGTAATACCTAGGCTACAAATTGCTATAATAGAGACCAGTGCTAGATCAAGAAAAACCCTGAGAAGTGTGACTCCAAACAGGGAAGAGGATGACTGGCTCTTCTTTTTACAAAAAAATTCTCAACATGCACACTACTGACACTTCAACAGCCAGCGTATGTATGTAGGCTATCCAAGGCAAGAGCGCGTATGCATGCATGTAGGCCCATTGCAGGCCGTGTACACCTCTATAACTCCTCAAAAAAATGAAGACCAACAGTCCATCACAGGCACAGAGTAATGGTATGGAAGACCCGAATCCCTTAACGACACATAAGCTTACATAAACTCAGAAAACAATGAATAAATTGATTCAAAGCACCCAAAAAGAAATATCCCCAAAGACCCTAGAGGCATCTCCATTATGGTTTCCAATTCGGCTATAGAGGGAACACCCCTCTATAGACTACACCAAGGTTCTAAAATGTAGGCATAGCTAACCATCTAAATTCTCCTACTTTTCATCAACTATCCCGACATTACCCCACAATCATACATAGAAGACAAGGTATAGGGATCCGGTAGGCATACCTTAAACTCCGCGTCCGTTGCCGATCCCTTTGTGCTTAGTTGTTTCCTGACTGCAAGTCTCCTCCCAAGGCTGACCTGCATTCACCAAAAGACAAACAAGAAACTACAAGCATGCATTCTACATATGGATTAGTGGGTTAGACATCATAAACAAGAAATGTAAACAAATAATATAAGTTTAAGACATCATTTCGCGGGACGAAAAAAGTAATTCTTTATATTAATCTCACAAAAGTCACTTACAATATGAGACCGACACTGCTCCTTGAACTCGGTCCTGGGCTCCTCTTCACAATGCATCGACTACTTCCATGTATCCTTCTCCTCTTAAGTTCTCTCTAGGGGAATGGCAAAGGCTTGCAATGGAGAAAAAGGGAATTCTGGCTCAAACTCACAATGTGGTTTCCGAATATTGGGGCAAAGGGGGAATATGAAAATGGGTAGAGTTTCTATGCTCTCGTGCTTTCTTTTACAATGGGACCCCAACCCCTTCTTTTATAGGCCAAAAGAGATAGTAACGGTTGGGGTGACTAGATATGGGAAGTCAAACGGTTAAGTAATGACCTGAAAACTAGTATCCTGTGCAATTTTGTTTTTTCACAATATTCTGTGAGTGTACGTGGGCTGTAGTGAGTCAGTAGGCATGTGTACGTGGGAGATAGTGGTGCAGGGCACATACATATTCACAACAATGATTTTTAGAAGAACTTGTTTAGTGATGGCTTGGAAAAGATAGCAAGTTAGATAGCCTGATGCCAGGTATGCATGTTTGGTGCAATTTAGCGTTATAATACTTCTACTCCACTAAAGATCCAGAAATCGACTAGGGCCGAAATGGATGAATGTCAACTGAAAGGAATTTGTTATAATTGTAATGATAAATATTTTCCGGGTCACAAGTGTAAGGAACACAAGATTTTTATGGCCATCTTGGAGGATGTTTCAGAAGACGATGTTGAGGGTCCCCTTGTGTCTGTGTAACCTAAACCCACTGACATAACCCATCCCTCAGACTCTCCCATAGTCGAACTGATCATTTCCCTAAATTCTCTCACTGGATTCTCTACTCCCCAAACCCTCAAACTAATTGGTTACATCAAGCATAAGAAGGTCACCATTCTTGTTGATAGTGGAAGCACCCATAATTTTATTCATCGACGCATTACCCAAGAAACTAATTGCTATATCCATCCAGTCAATAATTTCCAAATCATGATTTCCAATGGTGGGTCCATGAAATGTGGAGGGCATTGTGAAAATGTGCATCTCCAAATTAGTGAATACCATCTGAAATCTCATATGTTTTCTATCGACATGGGCGATTGTGACATTTTTTTGGGTGAAGAATGGATAATGAATTTGGGTCCCATTCTCATGGATTTTAAGAAATTAACCATGCAATTCAACTAGGAGGGCCAAAAATATAAGTTCCAAGGCATCACCGCCGGTTCCCCGTAGATCATTAGTTCCCATCGCATGGACAATCTGCTCAAAAAAGGTCATTCTGGAATTATTTCCCAACTCCATGCCATAAAATCCATTGAGACCCCCTCTATTCCACATGACCTCCAATCCATCCTCTCTAAACATCAAGTGGTTTTTTCCAATCCCCAGGGACTCCCTCCTTCCCATGGTGTTCATGATCATTCCATTCCACTTGACCCAAGAAGTCTCCCTCCCAATATCTATCCCTATCGTCACCCCTTTTCCCAAAAAAATGAAATTGAGAAAATGGTTCAAGAAATACTCAACGCAGGTGTTATCTTCCCTAGTACGAGCCCCTACTCTTCTCTTGTGGTCATGGTCCTTAAGAAATAAGGTTCTTGGCGCATGTTTCCTAGCTTCCGTACCCTCAACAAACTCACCATTAAAGACAAATTTCCCATTCCTGTCATTGATGACCTCTTGGATGAATTGAGTGGCGCCCAATTCTTTACTAAACTTGATATTTGTTTGGGCTACCACTAGATCCATATGAAAGAGGAAGACATTCCTAAGACTGCCTTTAGAACTCATGAGACCCACTATGAGTTATTGGTCATGCCCTTTGCCTTGTGTAATTCTCCCTCCACTTTCCAAAGCCTCATGAATCATGTCTTCCATCATTTTCTACATCATTTTGTGTTAGTTTTCTTTGATGATATCCTCATCTATAACAAAACCTAGACATACCATCTTGCTCATGTGGACTATGTTCTCCATCTACTCTCTCAACACCAAATTTTCCTCAAACAATCTAAATGTGCTTTTGGTGCCTTAGAAGTCGATTACTTGGGTAATCTGGTGGGCAAGGTTGATGTCAGGGTGGGTCCTAAAAAGGTTGAAGCTATGCAATATTGGCCTCACCCAAAGACTCTCAAAAGATTGGGAGGATTTCCGGTTTTAACAGGTCATTATCTCAAGTTTGTTAAGAATTATGGAAAGATTGCGACACCTCTCACTGCACTCTTTAAAAATAATTCTTTCACTTGGACTCTAGCAGCTGCTCAGTATTTGCAAACCTTGAAGATGGCCATGTGCACCACTCTAGTCCTGGCCCTTCCTGATTTCACAAATACCTTTGTCCTAGAATGTGATTCTTCCAGGAAAGGAATTGGCGTTGTCCTTATGCAAGAGGGTCGGCCTTTGGCCTTTACCAACAAACAACTGTTCGAGCAAAATTTGGGAAAATAAATCTATGAAAAGGAAATGTTGGCTATTATCCATGTCGTGGATCTTTGGCGCCCTTATCTATTGGGGAAATGCTTCTAAATTAAGACAGATCATCAAAGCCTTAAGTATTTTTTGGAACAATGCCTTTCCTCCCCCGAGCAACAAAAATGGGTGACTAAGCTCTTTGGATATGATTATGATATCATATACAAGAAAGGAAAGGACAATGTGGTTTCTGATGTACTTTCTCGAAAATATGAAGATGAAGGGTCCCTTTTTTCTCTCTCATTCATTGTACCAGATTGGCTCCAAGCTGTTCGCCAGGAATGGCTACATGACCCCCAAAGTTCATATCTAATACAACAATTGCAGTCCAATTCTCCAGTTTCCCCAGGGTACTCTTGGCTCAATGAGGAGCTTCGATACAAAGTCCGTTTTTATTTAAGTAAACAGTCAACACTTAAATCCACGGTACTTTCTGAGCTTCATGCTACACCCACAACTGGGCACTCTGGGTTTACCAAAACCTATAACCGGGTCAGACGTTCTTTTTTCTGGGATGGCATGAAACATGATGTTCGTAATTTTGTGGCTGAATGTCATGTGTGTCAACGCAACAAGGGAGAAACATTCAAATCTCCAGGCACACAACAACAACTTCTGATTCCACCTACTATTTGGCAGGATATCTCTATGGATTTTATTGTAGGCTTACCTAAATCGGGAAATAAATCAATCATTATGGTGGTAGTTGATCGTCTTTCCACGTATGCTCATTTATGTGCTCTTCAACACCCATTTACAACATCCACTATGGCTCAACGTTTCATGGATCGGGTCTTCAAGCTTCATGGCATGCCACATTCTATTGTTTCTGATCGTGACCCAACTTTCACCAACAATTTTTGGCAAGATAAGTTCAAGCTACAAGGCACCCAATTGCATCTCAACACAACTTATCATTCCTAGACTGATGGTCAAACTGAAGTTGTCAACAAATGTTTGGAAACATATTTGTGGTGTTTTGCATCATAAAGGAATCATCAACGAGCTCAATGGTTACCACTAGTGGAGTGGTGGTATGACACTTCGTACCATACAACTATCCGCATGATTCCTTTTGAAGCGATGTATGGAGAAAATCCACCTTCAGTTCTCTCATATTTTCTAGGTGTTTTGAAGGTCCAGGCGGTTGACCAAACTCTTACAGTTCGAGAGGCTATTCTCCATACCCTCAAAGAGAATTTGGTCATGGCTCAGAATCGCATGAAGAAACAAGCAGATCAAGGTCGCTCTGAACGTCAATTTGCATAAGGGGATTATATGTTTCTTCAACTGCAACCTTACATGTAAAATTCCCTCAAGGCTGACCATTGTAAAAAACTAGCACCCAAATTTTATGGTTCTTATACGGTTCTCAAGTGTGTGGGATAGGTGGCCTATTAGTTAGATTTCCCATTCATTCAAATCTCCATCCCGTTTTTCATGTTTACAGATTAAAGAAGGTGATTGGAATTAAGTGCCAAACCCAAACCACCCTTCCCGATTTGGAAGAAGAAGGCTCCATTTGGATACAACCAAAAGTAGTTTTGGACCAACATGGGCGTCGTCTGCATCAACACACCATCAAGGAAGTGTTAGTCCAGTGGAAAGATACAACTCCAACAGATGCCACTTGGGAACCAACTACCATTCTGCAACAATTTCCCCGTCTCAAGCCTTGAGGACAAGGATGTTTTTAAGGGGGAGGGCATGTTAGGGACCTAACCCCTCATGTAGGTAGAATACTATATTTCCATTTAATAAAGGTCAATATTAATAAGGCCTAGCAATAAGGAAGAATAAGTCCAATGTAAGAAGACCTAATAGAAGCTTCTGCTTCTAGAAGGATATTCCTCTAGATGGTTCTTTTGATAGACATATTTAGTATAAATAGGAGTCGAGGGTATGATGACTTTTTTCTTGGATATAAAGTGAACATTGCTCTCAGTAATCAAAGTGCTCTTTCTTGTGTTATTCTGGTATCATTTTGGTATTATTGTGGTATTGTTCTGGCTATATTGTTGTTCATCTTCCATTTCTAGCTATTTATTTCTATTCTGCATACTTTTTATATCTGGAATATTACATACAAGCATAACACCACTGCCAGCGAGTGTCCATATCCCCGACGGGTTTGCTTATACTTCCCACACTATAAAGTCCTTCCAACTTCCCGACATTCGTGTTTCTTTGCCTTCATTTTTTTTGAGATATATGATTTATGTATTTATTTTTTAACATGTGTGAAGGTGAGCAAGAAGTGGAGTGATATGAGAGTTACTTTGATGTACAGGTCTGAATCAAAGTTTCTTTTTTATGTGTTCTTCACATGAATTGTTGGTATAGTAAAATTAAGGAAAAAAGGGTAACACCACTGGATGTATGCAGGAGATATCCATTTTCAGATTAGTCCGGTGAACTGGTGTGGAACACAATATTGTCTTGAGAGTGGTCACACATAGTACAAATGAATGATATGATCTATCGATAGGTATGAAATTTTATAGGTTCGAGGTTTTTTCTTGGCATGAGTGAACCAAATCCTCTTCGTGTGTCTTCATATTTCATGTAGAAACATGGAGTTTCATAACTTCTGATTACTATCGAGTGAGAGGTGTCCAAAGAGAGAAGTGGTTTGATGGGATGAACCAAATAGGGTTATGATTATGTGATTCGAAATGATCTTTTAAACCACAATGGTTGAGTTATTAAGCATGAGTTATTAAACTATTTAGGAACTGAATGAAAGAGCAATAATTATAGATGAAACATGACATCCATTAAACAATATACATATCTAGAAATAAGCATGAAGAACAATAAACCATAACAAGAGAAGTTGATAACGGAGTTCAACAATCTCGCCTACATATTTGGGCCTTTGTCTTAGTGGGTGAGGCTTTCTTATTTCCGTTCAAAGATTTAAAAGTACATCATAACAATTCCAAAAAGGTTACAAAATTATCTAGTCTTGTTCTACTATATATCAAGAACCCAACAAAACTGACGACACTGAAATCAGATGAATGAAGCTCCCAGAAATGGCTCGCAAATGTTCTCTCCTCAATGGCTTCCCTGCATAAAAATGGCTTTGGCTCAATAATTATTCAGCATAAAACTATTCTGAACCTCTCCCCATGGCTTTAAGAGACTCTGGTTTATATAGGCCTAAATTTGGTAACAATATCCCAACTTCCCCCCAAGATTTGGCCTAAAAAAGGGCCCAATAATGGATTAAATCTCCAAAAAACGCTAAAGAAATTCATTAAAATCATATAATAAAGTTTTAAAACCCACTTATTGCAAATATTAAGGGTGCAACCCCCTTCCTCCATGCTCCTGGTCATTTTGATTCCCTCCATGTGGCCAAGCACTGAGTGTTTGACGCATTAGCCCCTTAACCTCTCCCCCCTTCGTCGCATTGGTAGCCATATTACCGTGGGATGATACTCCACGTGACCTTAAGTGGTTATAGACCCTGGGTTCAAGCTCTAGGTTATTTCCTTGGTCGACGGGCTATCCCGACCGACTGGGGATAACCCCTAACTCCATGCCAACTATTGCATCCAGGTCATATGCGATCCCCATATGATTGAGGCTAACTCCAACATATCCACCGAGGGATGTATCAACATATCCCCATTCCAAAATACATTACAAAGGAGTGGGGTCATATTACAATGGGCATATGGGTATGTTTTCGTTGGGGGCTGGGGCTAGGCCCCAACCCTTTATCCACCCAACTATACATAGTTTCAACTTTAAATAGATGTGGCGCCATAAGTTTTTAAGACCCACCGTGTAGGCGGGCTGGTAGCCCAACCTACGTGAAATATTTGGCACCCATGGAGGTCACGGGTTCGACCCCCACAGACCCATAAACGTTTTTCAAACCACCAATAAACCAATTAAGGGTTGCCATGTGGTAGCCCAAGAATGGGCCACATGGCACCTTCATATTCTTCCACAAACCAACCACATGTCAAGATGCCATTCGACTATGTCAGCAACACTTCCCAGTCAACACACTTGCCACGTCATCACATTATACCTTCCACTGTACCTTGTCACGTGTCACCCTTGGAGTGGTGCCATGTGTCACACTCTAAATGGTCCACCTATACATTCCCATGTCATCACCAACATACCCTGCCACATCAGTTTTATGGCTGTACGACCTATATAGTCAGCTGCCATGTCAGCACTGTATGGATTGTACGAACTGCACAATCATCATCTTTTTTTTTTCCTGTTTGAGGAAACGAACAAATCACGATATATTGAGAATATGATGTCTGTTTGATCCCGTTCAAGTTGCATTGGGTTCATATCAACGAGGCCTGCACACACGTCCATTTTAGCCATTCTGAGCACTTTGAGTTTTAGGCCTTCCTGGACCCATTTTGGTCCCGAGATCCAATTCTGGATCACACCTCCCCACTAAAGACCTTTTTTTCCTCCAAAAGGTTACTGAACAATCATCAAGTGCGAGATAGGCCACCCCACTTGTTCTCTATCTTTAAACTATGTCCTTTTCACCTGTCTCATCAAGATCAACTATAAAATAATCATGATAACTGACAACATATTGTTAGCCATTTGTACCTTGTCACATCTTACTGAAGCCACTATCATCCATGTTGACAACATTACTAATGATAACATCATAAATATGATTGCAAATGAGCTAATATGTTTGTAGTACTTTCACGACATTATCTTATCTTGAAGCAAAGTGTGATTGATCTTCTATTCTACAATCATCTCCCGTTCTTGCTTAATATCAATTACTTGATTTAAAACCATTATAGGTGTGTTTCTTGCATGACATGCCTTTCTTAATTGTTCCATTGTTTGAAGAGATTTATTTTCTTTAAAATGATGAGCATGTACCACATATTCTTTGCCTACTTTGGTTAAGTGATATTGATTCTTTTCCCTGTAGAAGATTGCCTTACAGTCATACAAGTAAGGACTGCCTAAGACCATTCCACATTCATTGAGTGGCACCACATCACATGTTACCTCATCCACAAAATTAGATGAAATTGAAAACTTAAAAGTGCATTGCTTTGTTATGTGTAATTGATGATTGTTTCTTATCCATTTAAGTGTGTAAGGCTTATGATTCATCTGAGTGTTTAATCCCAATTGTTTAACCAATTCCTATGAAATCAAGTTAGATTGGGATCTACTATCTATCAATGTGTTGACCTTAGTATGCCTCATTATGACCTTTATGTGAAACAATTTATTTCTAGAATCAAATCCATCACCAATTTTACCTACCAAACCAACCAATGAGACTTTAGATTCATCACCCGAATCCGATCCCAAGTCTGTTGGTCGTGTTGCTGCTGCAACTGTTTACCTCCCTTTCCTTTCTTTGAACCACTTCGGTCTCTTCTCAGGATGCAATTTCCAGCAATGGTCCTCATCATTCCCTTATTTCTTGCAATGATTGCAAGAGGGCATCTCTTCCTTTCTTGCCATTGAATTTGCCTTTTTTCCATTCACTTCCTTTTGTCCTCTTTACTTGAAGACGATTCCCTTGATACACCAACCCTTGTTTTCCCTGATTCAATGTATGTTGCTTGAACATAAACCTCATCAATATTAGTAGGTCCAAACATAAATATAGTGCTTCGAATATGTGTAGGTAAACCACCTATATACTTCATAAGAGTTTGTTGGGTATGTAAAGGAATATCTAACATCAATTCCATTTTACGAAATCCATCTGTGTATTCTTGCACTGTTTGTCCTTTTCTTAGTTTAAGATCTTGACATTCAATTGAAGATTTCTCTTTATAACCCAAAGGATAGAATTTATTTCTAAGTGTAGAAACAAAATCTTTCCATGATGGAAATACATTACCCACTTGTTGCGCGCCATTTTTCAACTTTCTTTGCCACCAGATGAGTGTTGTGCCTGCAAGTCTAAGCGATGCCAACTTGATTTGAGTTGTCTCATCCTTGATTTGTTGCACACTACAATAAACCTCTATCTGTTTGACCCAATTATCAAGTTTCTCTGCATTGACTTCACCATCATACATGGGTAATTCAAACTTTACATCAATTTTAAGTAAATGCATTTCATTCTTATGTTTATGGACATGTTTTCTTGCAGTGGATTTAGAACTTGAACTTGAAGAAGAAGGAGAAGAATTTGATGGAGAAGAAGGAGGTGAAGGAGGATTTTGAGGAGGATCCTCTCCCTCTTCACTTTTGACCTTTGAATATTCACCTATAACCGGTCTCTTCCATTCCAAGTAATCCTCATACAAAACCTTCATCATCTCCAACATGGAAAAGAAAGTCTTTCGAAACTCTCTCATAATGAGAAAGTCCCTCTTTCGATGACATCTTATCGCTTTGAGAAATTCTCTTTCTCAATACAATCAAAGGATTCTCTTCAAAAATATTTCCTTCACCATGATTCAAGTTTTCTTTGGTAATCATGCAAACTCAAAAACCAACCGTCAACTAGTTCTGATACCACTTGATTCGAAATGATCTTTTAAATGATAATGGTTGAGTTATTAAGAATGAGTTATTAAACCATTTAGGAACTAAATGAAAGAGGAATAATTATATATGAAACACGACAACCATTAAACAATATACATATCTGAACATAAGCATGAAGAACAACAAACCATAACAAGAGAAGTTAATAATGGAGTTCAACAATCTCTCTTACGTCTCCGGGCCTTTGTCTTAGTGGGTGAGGCTTTCTTATTTCTATTCAAAGATTTAAAAGTACATCATAACAATTCCAAAAAGGTTAGAAACTGATCTGGTCTTGTTCTACCAAATCTCAAGAACCCAACAAAGTTGATGACACTGAAATCGGATGAACAAAGCTCCCAGAAATGGCCCACAAAGGTGCTCTCCTCAATGGCTTCCTTGCATAAAAATGGCTTTGGCTCAATAATTATTCAGCATAAACATGTTATGAACATCTCCCCATGGCTTTAATAGCCTCTTATTTATATAGGCCTGAAGTTGGTAACAATCTCCCAACTTCCCCCTAAGATCTAGCCTCAAAAAGGGCCCAATATCCCCCAATAATGGATTAAATCTCCAAAAACTGTTGAAGAAATTCATTAAAATCATACAATAAAGTTTTAAAACTAACTTATTGCAAATATTGAGGGTGAAACCCCCTTCCTCCACGCTCCTCATCATGTGGATACCCTCCATGTGGCCAAGTGCTGAGTGTTTGGCGCGCTATCTCCTTAACCTCTCCCCCCTTGGTCGCATTGGTAGCCATATGGCCGTGGGATGATACTCCATGTGCCCTTAAGAGCCGGTTATAGACCCTTGGTTCTAGCTCCAGGTTACGCCCTTGGTTGGCGAGCTAGCCCGACCAACTGGGGCTAACCCCTAACTCCACGCCAACTGTTGCATACGGGTCATATGGGATCCCCATACGATCAGGGCTAACTCCAAGATATCCGTCGGGGGCTGTATCCACATATCCCCATGCCAAAATAAATTACAAAGAAGTGGGGTTATATTACAATGAGAATATGGGTATGTTTTTGTCGGGGGCTGGGGCTAGGCCCCAACCCTTTATCCACCCGACTATACATATTTTCAACTTTAAATAGACGTGGCTCCATAATTTTTTAAGACCGACTGTGTAGGCGGGATGGTATCCCGACCTATGTGAAATATTTGGTGTCCATGGAGGTCACATGTTCAACCCCCATGGACCCATTATTTTTTTTCAAACCACCAATGAACAACATTGCCCAATCAACACATGTGCCATGTCAACACACTGTACCTTGCCATGTCATCTTGTGCCACATGTCACCC
The DNA here is from genome assembly GCA_000966675.3 of Picea glauca. Taxonomy (NCBI): domain Eukaryota; kingdom Viridiplantae; phylum Streptophyta; class Pinopsida; order Pinales; family Pinaceae; genus Picea; species Picea glauca. Next base: position 358,232 of record JZKD02S1673971.1, read on the forward strand.
TTGGAGTGGTGCCATGTGTCACACTCTGACTGGTCCACCTATACCTTCCCATGTCAGTGCCAACGTACCCTTCCATGTCAGCTATATGACCATACAACCTGTACAGTAAGCTGCCACATCAACACTGTATGGACTGTACAATCAACATTTTTTTTTCCTATTTGACGAAATGAACAGACCGCGATATCTTGAGAATATGATGTCCATTTGATCCTGTTCAAGTTGCATTGGGTTCATATCAATGTGACCTATGCACACGTCTATTTTGAAGCCATTCTGAGCACTTTGATTTTTCGGCCTTCCTGAACCCATTTTGGTCCCGAGATCCAATTTTGGATCATTATGGGAAAACAACTCTGGTAAGGAGCGGTGAACCGCTAATGATTGTGGATTGGGACTGGTTAAAATAAAAAGGAAAACTAAAGAGAAATATCTAGGGAAAGCATGCGAAGAAATATAAAAGATGATTGATTTGAAAACACAGGGACTAGGAAAGGAAAACCAAAAAGAACTCCTACTATGTACAAGACTACCATCACCATGGGTGATTAGGTGAAGTATTTTTTAACGATTTGGCCATTGAAAGGGAGGTCCTCTTCCTCTCCCTGTAATATCTTAAGTTAGAAGGTCCCATGACCTATTTTCTGGTGGATCAGATAAGGTCCCAAGCACAACTTCTGAAACTTGGTGTGTTTCCTTTTAATTAATTTTCTTTATCTAATTTGAGTAGAAGATCCCCTTCGTGAAAATATTTATTACCCATAGACGACTTGTCGGACCATTTTTTGATTACTTCTTGATGGTGTGTTAAGTTCGTTTTAACTTTCTCCCTTTCTTATTCTAATTTTAATAGCATGTTTAACCTCTCCTACGTCACTGAGAAATCCTCATCATGGATGGATTGGGCCAATTGTAAAGCTGGTAAGAAAGTGTGACTAGGTTTAGTGGCCTCCTGTCCATAGACTAGGAAAAAAAGGGAGTTACCGATGGATGACTTGGGAGTTACTCTGTCAGCCCAGAGGGAATTTGGTAGAGCAAGGTGTGATTTCTTTTGATGGTCATTAACCGTCTTCTTGAGGATGTTGATGAGGTTTTTGTTAGTAGATTCTACCAAACCATTCCCTTGTGGGTAATAATTTGCTGAATATTTACTTTGATATTTCTTTCAAGGGAAAATTTAGTCAATATCTAAGAAGAAAAATATTTTGCATTATCAAAGACTAATGATTTAGGAACTCCAAACTTGGTGACGATATGAGATTAAAGGAATGAAATCAAATGGATTTCATTGATAGTATTTAAGGGGATCACCTCACTCCATCTGGTAAAATATTCAGTAGTTGTCAAGATGTATTTGTGCAACTGGGAGGAATTGGGATTGATTTCCCCGATTACGTCTAGCCCCCATTGTTGAAATGGAAGGTCAAAAATCACTGGCTATAGGGGAAATGCGGTTTTCTTCTCTCTTCCTACTGACTTTTGACATTGCTGGCACCTCCTTGTACACACACGAGAATCTTTGAATAAGGAGGGCCAATAGTATCCAACTCTAAGGATTTTATGTGTAGTAGTATCTCCACCGTAATGTCCTCCAACGAGTCCATCATGGAGCTTGGAAAAGACTTTCTCAATGTCTCTTTTCTCTAGATATCTTAGGAATACACCATCATAGTTTTTTCTACATAGAATTCCCTGGATAAGTTGATATTCTACGGATTTGAGCCATAGGGCCCTTTTATTTTTGGGGTCCAGATAATGTGGAGCCGCTCCATGAATCAAGTAATATTTTATTTCATGGAACTAGGGGTCTGAACCAACTCGGATGTAACATACTTCTTTTTCAAATAGCTCATGATACTGATACAAAGAATCTTCCTGAGACTCGATGCAGGGGGATTCCGCGACCAGTTTTCATATCCCTTTCCCATTAACAATTTTTTTAGGTTTGATCTCCATGTCATATTCTTGTAGGGATGTAATCCAATTGTCTCTCTTTTCCACCAAATCTCTTTGTAATATAAGGTTTATAATGGTGGGGTAGGGAACAATAACCTTGGTTTTATATTTGATTAAGAATGGCTGAACGTGCTTGACAACTTTGAATACCACATATGCCTTCTTATCAACTTCAGAATAATTAAGCTCAACTCCTTGTTGTCCTGAACTCATAAAAGCCACATGAAACTCCTCTCCTTCCCAATTCTTCTGTGTTAAGACAACCGCAAATGAAATGTCAGAGGAGAATGTGTAGAGGATGAAATCTCGATCGAAATTTGGGCCCAACAATAAAGGTGCTTGCACAATATCTTATTTTATTTTGTCGAAAGCCTCCTTTTCTTTAGACCCCCATTTGAATTCAACATTATTTTTGATCATATCTTGTAGGGGTTTTACTATTTCATCGAAACTGGGGATGAACTGTCTTACATAATTTATTCTTCTGAGGAACGACCACATATATTTTTTTTTGTGAGGGGGAGGGATCTTAGTGATCACTTCGAATCTCTCAGGTTCAATCCACATACCATGCTTGGAAACGATAAAACTTAGGAGTTTTCCTTCATCAACAACGAAAATGGATTTCTTGGGGTTCAAAGAGATGCTGTATCTCCTGCATATATTGAATACCTTCTTCAAATGAGATATGTGGTCCTCTCTATTCTTTTAGAAGATGGTTACGTCATATAGGTATACTGCCACACATTCTCCTAGAAGACCTCTAAAGGAAATATCCATGGCTCGTTGAAAAGTTTCTCCAACATTTGTTAGTCCGAAAGGAATATTCCTATAGGCATATGTTACCCATTTGGTTATCAATTCTATCTTTAGTTGATCTTCATGAGCTACCAAGACCTGGTTATATCTTGAGAATATATCTAGTAGGGAGAGTGTTTCCAATATGGACACACACTGTAGAATTTGTTCCATGGGAGTCACATGGTATTTGTCTTTCTCTAAGTCTCTGTTTACATTTATAAAGTCAACACAAAGCCTGATATCTCCATTATTTTTCCTTACTGACACTAAGTTCGATATCCACTGCGTATGTGTTACTGGAAAAATAATTTTAGTAGCTAGTAATTTATTCAACTCTGCTTTGGCTTTAGGTTCAAGGCTGGGTTTCATCTTCCTCAAATATTGTTGGAATGGATTGGTTTGAGGTTTCATGCTGGTGTCATGATGTATAATAATTGTATCATATGTCTTGAGATCCTCATACGTCTAGGTGAAGATGTCTTTATATTATTTGAATAACTTGACGTATAACTTCCTTTCTCCAGGAGAGCAATTTTTTCCAAGGTTAACATTTCGAGGTGTGATCTCTGACCCCAGGTTTACTTTTCAAACTATGTGTATTAGCTATTAGTCTTGCAGTTGGTGATATTTTTAAATTTATCTTGAAGGTCATAGATTTTTTCTAGTCTGGACACACTCCTGGGGATATTGTTGGTCGGACCTGCTGTGTTTGCTACTTCAACAACATCTTTATTATCTATATTCATCGACAGGTCATGTTGGCCTTCATCTATGATATAATCCTTGAAGGTATCTTTGAGGTGTAGGAAATTTATGAGCTACTGATGATCATCAAAAACCCTCCAATTCGTGATATTGTTAGGAATTGATAGCATGTACAAAAGTTCAACAAAGAAGGAGTCAAGCATTAATTCGTCCGAGGGTACTAATCTAGATTCCACGCTATATAACAAATCAACATTAGAATTCAATGATAGAGGAAGGACGTTAATATTAAATGAAACAAAATATTTAATTAGTTCCCAAACCTCAGAATGATAATTTTTTAAGTGACTTGAAAGACAATGAATGGTGTTTCGTACCTATCTGACGATGATTTTAGAATCACCAAATACCTTGATTTTTTCTTCTTTCAAGTTGACTGCCTTCCTTAGCCCCTGTACTAGGGCTTCGTATTTGACAATATTGCTGGTGCAAGGAAATTCCAGTGTGCATGTAATTACATTTTAGTACCTTTTGAGTATTTTAGTATGAAACATGCGCCTGCACCTTCTAAAGACTTGGATCCATCGAAAAAAAAGTCCACATGTCAGGATCTCCTTTTTTTTAAAATTTCAATTGTTATTTTTGAATTTTTAGATTTTTTTGGTTTTAATGAGGTTAATAGAGTCAGTGCATTTTTCTAATTTATCTCTAGAAACTATGTTAGGTTGTTCATGAGAGGGATTGTTAGTCTGATGAACTATATTACAATTGGGCTCAACAATATGAGTGCAATGAAGGATTTCAAATTGTGTGCCAGATTCCTCAAGAGACGATGGTTCAGCTGTGAAATTCCCAAAGAATGTTTCATACGAATATTACCAAGAATTGAATGGTTGAACATTACCGGTTCATTCAGGTCATTCAAGTAAGTAACAAAATGTTTCATATACCTTTCTCTGTCAATCTTGATCTAATTCATTTTTCCATTATAAGGGAGCCACAAGTGGGACCAGTCAGTAACAAAGTAGCCGTTTAACATAGTTGACCAATATTGACTTAAAAACATGCCATAGTTGTATGGAATGTTTACTACTATTATATCTGTAGTTTGATGAACTTTTGTATTAACAGACATCCTGATCAAAACCTTTTTCAGTTCTCCAATAACCTTAACTTTGGTTCTATCTAACTGAATAATCTAGATGTTAGATGGTTCAGGTTTGACATTAAACTTCTCACAGACATTTAGGGGCATGGTATTAGATGACACTCCTAATTCCACCATGCAATTATGAACATTTCTATTAAATATTTCAAAAGTGATGAGGAAAGGAGGGGTAGTAGACCCAACTCTTTGACCAGTTAAGGACACATTAGTCGCAACCTAAATTTTAGATGGAGTGTTTTTGTCAGTCGAATTTACCTTGGCGATCCCTTTCTTGGTTCCAATGTTTGGTTCCTTTATGCCAAGGGAAGTTTTTGTAGAGTTCTGATAAAATCATCTTGAATTTGTGGAATTTTCATAAGTTCAAACAAATAAATGTTATCTTTTATTTTCTTTAGATATTCTAGGAAGTCATATTCCAACCTGACCAAGGGTGTGGGAGAAATATTTGGTTTCTTTACTTGATCTATCATTTTGGGACTGGAAGGGGTGGTATTGGAGGATTTAGGAGTAGTATTGGTAGAAGAATAAGGTTGCTTGAGAGTAGAGGTGGTGGGAGAAGTAGGATTAATGGTGCAGGGGGTGTCATCAGGAACCTTCTTACTGGAACTACTAGTGGTGACTAAGTTTTGTGGAACATGCACTTCTTCGGCTTCTTCTTCATCTTCACCATAAGCAATGTCTCAAAATGAGTTTAACTGCTGCTTTGCACGATTGTTGGATTCCTAGGGTTGTTCTTGCTGTTCCTAAATTCCTTCACCCTCATCATCGGTTTTAGTCATATTCTTAGTTTCCCAAGTTTTAAGGGCCTAGACGATATCCTCCATGTTTATTCCTTCTGTTTTAGAAGGGGCGGTTTTGTTGGTGGGTGGTATTCTCTTGTATTTTTTTTGGGGGAACATAAATAATTTTTTCTGGCTAGACGATCCCTCTCCACCACCCTTTTTCAGGTCTACTAGGTCATTGTATAACTTCTTAATGATTCTCTGAAGAGATTCCATATCCATTGAATCAAGAGACTTCTTATTTTCACTGGGTTTAGATGTCAAAAATTTTCCTTTACCATTATCCTTGGAGGGATCTGAGCCGACACTGTCTTTAAGACTCATCATGTTTTTCTCAAAATTAAGAGCCTCTTAGAAAGCTTCTTCTAGAGTGCCTTTCTCAGACTTTTTGACATACATGGCCATGGACAAACCAGAGGTGTATAATTCAATAGTTACATCTTCAACGGGTTTTGAGGCACGTAAGATTCATTTTAAAATAGTAAGGAAACATTGATTGTAATCGGTAACTAATTCTTTCAAGTACATATTGACTCTCGAGAGTTCTAGAACCCAGGTGGTCAGATATTTTTTTTCCTTGAACTTTTGGAGGAAAGAGGTTTCAAAAGGTCTCTAGTTTAGAATGGAGGCTTCTTCTAGAGAGAAATACCATGTCGATTCTTTTTCTTCAAAAGTAAGGGGGAACAAACGACAGACGACGTCTTTGTGTCGAATGCTCTATAACCTAATAGCCAACATGAATTTCTTAACATGTTTTTCGGCTGAATCCTTTTTTTCAGGGTCAAATTTAGGCAAGAACTTCTTAGGGTGTCTTGGCATGTCATGCTGGATCCTTGGTACCATGACCGTGTCAAAAAACAACCAGGGTTGGTAGGGGGGAGGATTCTGATTTGCGTTTTCTCTAGCCATGTTCGGGGGTTGATATACAATGATGTAATAAGGGTTATCTTCGGGCTCACTCTCATATCCATATATTTATTCAGAGTTATCCTTCGACTCACCTTAGGGACTGTAAGGGGGTGAATTGGGAGGTGAGGGTGGTCTACTTTCTGCTCCACTGGAGAGTAAATAACATTCAATATTAAATTATGAAGCCTTAGGGAAATCAAAAGTATCCTCAAGAACATTATATTCATGGGTCCCAGTTGAATGGTTTTCTTGATAGGAGTCTAGGTTGACAAAATAGGGATCTGTATGTTGAATGCCTTCCTGATTTTCAGTAGAGAGTAATCCAAGGGAAGCTATCCATTATGTTTGATAAGTTGTCTATTCAATGCGTGTTTGGTTCATTTAGTTGAATGCCTGACTATAGCTTCAATCTCTGAGATGGTTAGGACATGAGGTTGATGGGAAGAAAAGAAAATTTCAAGGTGAGTGGGAACACAGTGAGTACTGACCTGAGCTGGTGTGTTCACATCATACTATGAAGGGAATAAAATATGTTAAGAGCAAACTTGGTGGGAATCACTTGTCGAGGAAAAGCTTACTTGCGGGGAACAATGTGAAGGGTTTAAATTTCTGTTTGTATCCATTCAATTCTGCGGCCCTCCTTGTAGTGCCATTTCTATCGACGAGCCCGAATGACCCACTCAATCAGATGGGGGAATATGCTAGATGGAAGGTATCAGTTAGACCCACTTTCATTTGGGGTAGCACTTCTGACCAGATTTTTTCCTGGTTACCAACTAACTAAAATACTAATTAAATTTGAATCTGAGAACCAAAGGTTCTCATATGAATTAAAAAATATAAAAAGAAGTGAAACCAACTAACTAAAGGTTAAGCTAAGATGTATAATTATTATTCTAAGATGCAGTTTCAACTAGTTCTAAAATAACCTATCCTGATCAAGAGAAAATTGTAAGGAGAATACATTAAAAGATGATATTACTCATATAGAAATAATTCATGTAACAATAAATATACAATTTTTACCAAGGAGATGTTTGCAACCAATATAATTTGATTTAACAAACTAAGTTACTGAGTCGCTGTATTCGTAAAGGAAAACAATAACGTTTGTAAGTCACAAAATATTAATCAAGAAATAGTTCTAAGATTAACACTCAAAATCACAAAAAATATATGCATGGATATGAATAGTCACAATCATACACATAAATGCCATTGCATCCCAAATTGTCTTCAATACTTTATTCAAATAAGAGTAAAAATACCAGTCCTTCTCTAACGAACCAAAATACCTTTTTCAATTACAATCATCCCATTTATAGAGGTACCATGGGACTGTGCTACGACACTCATATTGATAACGGTTGGGATATTGAAATGATGCTCCAACTTCCCTTTACTGATTAGGGCATGGATATAATTACAATGATCCAATTTACCTTTCAAAACCCCAGTTACAAAAACAATTCTTCACGGGTGCCTTGACGATTTCACCCTCGCGTCCACGATTGCCTTCCAGTTCTTGAAGTCTTTGAGTATGAAATCTATTCAAAGTAACTGTGTCCTCTCCAGGTCATCCTAAATCTTGCACATGGGAATATTGATCTTCATTTTGAGGCTCTGCTCAACACGTTGCATGCCATATTTTGTTAGGGTGATGATTTTGGAGGGTTGCATCAATATTTTTTCGATCAGCTCCACGTTGATTTTGTTGGTTGCTTCGATTTCTCTCTGAGTAAGGTTCCGCTTGGTGTCCACATATTCGATGATCATATAGGTTTATGAAGATTTTTTTATGTCGTCTAGGTTGATGAAGCTTTTCATAACACAACGAGAGGATTTCTGGGGATGAGACTGTTGGTGGTGAGTATTGCCACTTTGTGATTGCATTGTAAGATTCCAGGGATATTTTATGCTTTTCTTGGGTAGATTTCACTTGTTAGTCTAACTTCATTCATTCATATTCAATCACCATAACTCTATGGAGTGCACAGAACAACCTTTCTACGTGATCCAAAGTTCTTCATTTTTCTCTAGGGCTTTTGTATTCACTGCCTTGAGAATCATTGTTTGGATTTGGTGTTCTGCTATAGTATTTCAAAAAAATTCGTTCTCCACTTGTACCCTTTGGAATTTGGCTCGAACATTTACATTGAAAGACCTCAATTCCTCTAATTGTTCTTTGAGTTTCATCACCAACATATTTTGTGAGGTTTCAAACTATTGCGAGTCACTAGCATGGGCCTTCTGGACTAGTGAAATTGACTCAGTGAATTTTATTTGCAGATGTTCCTCCTATGTCTGTAATTTATTTTTTGCATCCTCTTCATAGGCCTTCTTCACATGTTGAATTTATTTTTTTTTCTCACTGGAAATAGATTCTTTGATGGTCTTCCGGGTTGATTCCATCTCTTCAATCCCAACTTTTGCGACGTCTAGAGATAGGATGACTTCATGGACTGAAACGATGTTTACCCAAACAAAATCACTGAGCACCGAGGCCACTTGTAGAGAGTTATCCTTTTCATAGGTCCCAACTTTCCATTTGATATTCCTTTCGAGAACATCTTGGCATGCCTGTAGTTTTCCCTTTTTTTCTTTTGGGGGCCCTCTTCTCTATGGATCAGGTGTTGTGGCTTTAGTAATAATATCCAATTGTGACCACTTCTCCTTCAAACCTGAGTCCTTCTAAGGTGAGTGATAAGATCCCTGGAATCGAAGCCAAAGGGGTCCATTCTTCTGTTGGGATACCGACCAAATTTCTTTTAGGATCGAGGTCGATGATAACATCAACACTTATTGAAACAATGTCTTGGTCTTATGTACTTTCAAATTTATCCTTATTATTCTTTTCTTGGGTTTCTCCCAGTGCGGCCGGTGGTGGATTACCTGTGTTTGTTATTTATTTCTTCCTTGTGCTAGCCTTCTAAGAGGGGGAATACTTACTTCTACTTTGGTCCAACGTGGCATGCTTATATTTGACCTCTTTCTTATTCAACAATAGATACATTTCTTTTGCCTTGTCATCTTTCCTTGCCAATTCAACTTCTTTATCTCTTTTCTTTTTCTCTTATTCCATTAATTTTTGATTATCTTGGTGGAGGAGATTTATGAAATGTTCCAACCTAAAATTTCAATCTTTTTCTTCATCCTTTCTCAATTGATGTTGGGTTACGTCGATAGTAAGCCTCTCCACTGCTTCCTCGAAACTCAGTACACCTTAGAAAACATCCTATGAGAACCGAGACTCATGCATGGTTTGTGGTGCTAATTTGATGACCTTCATGTGCTCATAAGAAACATTCCTAGGGTCATGTGATTTGGGTTCCCCCAAATAGATACATAGATCCTTGAGTGCTTCAACTTCCTTTTCAACTTGCTTCTTGTTCGTTGAAGAGTATGACCCAACTTGGATGGGAAAAAATGGCTAATATTTCTTGTTGTTTTCTGAAAGGTAGGCAGTGGCCCATTTTTCAACAATATGGTACACAATCTCCTTTCCCAAAAAATTATCAAGCACATACTTTGGTAGCAAGTGTTGTGCCTCTGTGGCCCGATAAATCCAAATGTAAGTGTAGTATTTCTTCATGTACCAATCCCTGATGTCCTTTAAACCTTTGAGAGCCCCAAGAGAGATCCTATGTGGGAAGAGACCGAAGATGGTCTTATGTAAGGGGCCAAGAAGTAATCACATATACCATATAAAAATATCTTACAATTTAACTCTCACAATTGAGAAGAGTAAAAGTGAATTGGGCCCTTGTCTGGAGTCCAAGACTAGTTGAAATCTGGTAATGAGTTTACGACGCACACAACGTCTATTAGATATGCCAACATGTAGAAACCAATATTCTTCATGCTCTTATGATATTGGATGCGCTGAGAGATGCTAAACGAGAGAATGGTTTCCCAATTGAACATATGGTTGTTCTAGGCAATCATGTAATCCATTGGGAACCATTCCATCCTGAAATGAGTGCTACTCTCTTTGACATAGAGTCGGAAAATCATTGTATTTAGAACCATGTAGGGAATTTTGAGATACAGTGATGGAACATACCTTTCTCCCTTTTTTTCTGACCATTCTTCATCACATAACCAATCTTCTATGAGGGTCTCAAAGTATTCATGGCCGACTCCAAAATTTTTGAGAAAAGACTTGTTTAGGGCCATTGTTGGTTCTAGGGGTTGATATCTAGTCCCGATGTCATCTGATTTGAGCAAGGTGATTGGAAGACCTGAAGAATTGAGTATTAACCTTGAATCCTTTTGCAGATATGCAATACACCATTTGGCTGCATCATTGTAAGGAAAAATGTCGAGGCAAGCGACTATTGTATGGATTCCACTCTTCTTGATATTTCTATATGCCTCAATGTATAGATCATCGGAGGGAAATATTTCATTTTTGAACATGTATAGGATCTCGATGTAATTGAGGTAGTGTTCCGTCCCATCATGGATTTTGGTGTCAGAGATAGTGTATGAATATGGGATGGATACTAGAGTAGGAGTTCCATAGGTCTGGGATTTTCCTTTTCTAGTGTGCATCACAGACATCTATTCACCTTCACAAACCAACAAATTAAAGTTAATAAAGTCATCTCGGACCTGAAATAACAACATTGGAAAAATAGTATCACACTCGTTTAAAGGCTGGGAGTGGTAGTCGATCAAACAGACATGGAAACAAGTCACATATGTGTTTTTATTTTTTCCTTCATGAGCCAGTGAGAAAGAATATGAGTCTTTGTGCCCCTTTAAAAAAAATAAAAATCCATCAATTCCCTCCTAACCATGCACAATAAATAAGAGTGTGATATAGCTTGGAATCGGTCATGGGTGCACCTAGAGAGTAAATGAGCTCATAGGTGATTGGCGCTTATAACCGTTAAGGCATGGGAGAATTCACAAAATTGGGGGGAAAAAATTGCAGATGTCGTCATTGGCAGTTGATGAGGACAAGAGGTGCGGACATGGGTGAGAAAAAAACCTCGATGATGATAAATATCTGATTAACTGCATAAGAATGATTAAAGGGTTGAGGTTTGACCTAAAATTACTTTTAATGTTCAATTACATGACCGTTGGGCATTAATACTTCATTAACTAATGTTGACAAGACGTCAAGGTGGCAGTGGGAGGGATCCATTAACTAGACCACATGAGATCTATGGTGGAGGACTGATCGGTTACGACTTGGTTCATAAGAGTCACATGATAAAGGACATGAAAATTGGATTGCAAGGGGTGATTCTATCGTCGACAAGGAGAGGAAGAAGAATAATAAAGAGACCAAATAGAAATCCGACGATGAAATGAACTGACCAAGTACGTTAGCCTTTTTTACCTTAACACATGTTGGCAGAGAAAATATTTACACATTGATTGAGTTGAGGGACCCACGAGGGGGAAAATGTTGAGGTGTATTCTAGAGAGAGGGTCACATGTGAGTTGGGAAGTGACTAGGAGAGAGAGGGGCATTATCGTCGTTGTCAATATGGATAGGAGTGCAATTATGAGAGTGCGTGTTGGTTATTAATATTTCTCTGAGTTTATATATTTATCTTGAGTTACCTAGGGTTAATGTCTGTTTGGGGTTCCAACAAAACCTCTAAACCTATCGACCCTCTTGGTAATCCAGAAGGCAATGCAACACACAGAGTGGACTGCACAGTGTCACCTGAGATAGTCTTAATGGGTGGCTACAATACTCATGTGTTTGCAGCCCAATAAATAAGAGTGTGATATAGCTTGGAATCGGTCATGGGTGCACCTAGAGAGTAAATGAGCTCATAGGTTATTGGCAGTTATAACCGTTAAGGCATGGGAGAATTCAAAAAATTGGGGGGAAAAAATTGCAGATGTCGTCATTGGCAGTTGATGAGGACAAGAGGTGCAGACATGGGTGAGAAAAAAACCCCGATGATGATAAATATCTGATTAACTGCATAAGAATGATTACAGGGTTGAGGTTGGACCTAAAATTACTTTTAACGTTCAATTACATGACCGTTGGGCGTTAATACTTCATTAACTAATGTTGACAAGATGTCAAGGTGGCAGTGGGAGGGACCCATTAACTAGACCACATGAGATCTATGGTGGAGGACTGATCGGTTACGACTTGGTTCATAAGAGTCACATGATAAAGGACATGACAATTGGATTGCAAGGGGTGATTCTGTCATCGACAAGGAGAGGAAGAAGAATAATAAAGAGACCAAATAGAAATCCGACGATGAAACGAACTGACCAAGTACGTTAGCCTTTTTTACCTTAACACATGTTGGCAGAGAAAATATTTACGCATTGATTGAGTTGAGGGACCCACGAGGGGGAAAATGTTGAGGTGTATTCCAGAGAGAGGGTCACATGTGAGTTGGGAAGTGACTAGGAGAGAGAGGGGCATTATCGTCGTTGTCAATATGGATAGGAGTGCAATTATGAGAGTGCGTGTTGGTTATTAATCTTTCTCTGAGTTTATATATTTATCTTGAGTTACCTAGGGTTAATGTCTGTTTGGGGTTCCAACAAAACCTCTAAACCTATCGACCCTCTTGGTAATCCAGAAGGCAATGCAACACACATAGTGGACTGCACAGTGTCACCTGAGATAGTCTTAATGGGTGGCTGCAATACTCATGTGTTTGCAGCCCAAGATTGAGTGAGGATATGGGAAATGTGTGTTGAGGGTTCTACTGAACTTATTAATGTAATAAACTATCATTCATGATTATGTTTGCGATCTAATCAACCCATTTTTTTAGTAAATCCACAACTATTGAAAAAAATAAAGAGATACATGCATCCAATCATATAACACAAATTTTACCATGGTTCACCCCCCTTTGGCTACGTCCACAAAGATCTGGCTCTTCGCTCTTTTATTATAGTCATTCCAAAATTACAACAATGCGTGCTTTACAACTCTTCTCAGTCGGGTCAGGATCTATTATGAGGCAGACTAGATTGCACCAGGATCCTCACTCTGCGATCTAATCCTCAATATCTACCCTCCTTATCCCTATCCAAATCATCAACTTACAAAATTAGGTCGTATATCAAAACATTACATCTCATCATCCTCTTCTCTCTCTCTTTCTCTCAGTCTCTCCTCTTCCTATGGGACCTAGGTATCTATATTTATACATTTCTGGCTCACCAACCATTACAATGTATTGAAAAAACCCTAACCCTAATGTCGTTAGGTGTTCCATGCATGCACACATGCTACTCTTCCTTCCAGCTGTCACTTCCCTTGTGCATGCTTTCTTTCCCAAAATATACTTTATTTATGCTTTGGCCTACTTCCAATAGGCCCCCAACACTGACACGAGGTTCGTCCTGAGCCACCTATCCCCTGTGTTCCTCATCGATCTCCCTGTGGATCATCTGTAACTTTTCCCTGAGCTCCTTTTCTCGCGTTTGATCCTGCGTGGTCTTATCCTTGAGTGCGTCTACTGTCTGCACCACAATCTCGTCACTGATCAACCCTACACACTCCACCTGGGTATATGCCATATATGTCTTGGCTTCCTCTACCCATCCAATGAACTTTGCCACTCACTCTTGGAGCGGTTCCATTTGAGCCTGACATTCAATTTTCTATGTCTGTGCAGTGGTTAGTTTTGCCTGTAGTTTCTTCATATCCTGTGCCCCTTTGACACACTTTGTGATGGTCATTGTCTTTTGCCTCTGCTTGAGGTCCTAGATAGCTGTGCTTATCCTTTATTCTTCCTTGTCCCACTGATGGACTTGCTGATCCTCTTCCAGTTTCATCCAGAGATGTCCTGCTTGGTCGAAAAAGTTAGCTACTGCGCTGACCTATCTCTCTATCTCTTGTAGCTGCTCTGTTTCCTCTTGCTTCCTTTGTTCCCTTACCTCCGATGGAGTGGTATGTGTGAGTTGCTCACGAAGATTCTCGCTCTCCTGCTGATATTGATAGAGTGCCTGCGAAATTTGATCAATATTCTCGATTGCTGTGAGTTTGAACCTCTACGCAGTATTTGGAACCTTATCATAAGTTCCGACCACTTTTTGTTCCAATCTATTCACGTGTTCCCTCTCCTCTTGGGTCTCGAGCTTGGCCTACTCATATATCAATTCCAGCGTGTCCCATTTATCCTTTACCTGTTGTAACTCAATGATTTTTGTGTGTGCATGAGACTGTACTTCTTGGGTAACACTAACCTATAGTTTATGTAGAGCCTTGGATGGTATCCGCAAAAATACCAATTGGAGTTGACCTAAGTCCTTTAGGGGTGTCTGCCCCACGATCTCGTCCATGCACAACATGCTTGGTGTAATATGGACTATTTCACTCGGCTGCATTATTGTGTGGACTCTATCCCGCTCACTTGCTTCAAGTTCTTCTCCTATCTATGATGCTAACGGCCTTATTTATCTACTTTTGCCTGCTGCCTGTGTTTCTCCGATATGCTTGAGGAACTGTCGTATGTTTTCCAACTCCTCTTGAATTCTGTCTTTGTGGTGTGAAACATTCTCAAAATCCTCAGATGTATGATCCTAAACCATTTGGGATATCATGTATGCATCATCCTCGATAATCATGTACTCTAGAGGTGTTCTATGCACCTTCATCTTCTTACGCGCACACTCTGTTTGAGTAACTGGTCTCTTAGTCAGGCCTGGATTTTGTATATTAGGATTTGGTGTAGTACCCTACGTTGCCTCAACAATTTTTTGTTGTACTTGGGGTGAATGTGTATTATTCTTCTTCCCCTTCCGGGTTCTTGTCTTAAATTTCCCTTCTTTTGTCTGCTTTGTTTTGGTCTGTCCCGTCCTTGGTTTCTTGGGCACTGGGACTTCCTGGGGTTGTGTCTCTCTTTGCTTTTCCTCCTCGACATTTGTGTGTTCCTTCCTTGCCTCCTCCTCCTATTTCCTTGCAAGTATGTTTTGAGTGAGGATTGGAATCCTCCAGTCATCTTCCCAATCCTTTATAACCATTTCTATGCCACCCTCCATGATGCAATAGTGTAGTTGTAGCCACTACTTGTTGGGGTCCTTCCGCACCTGTATCCACATCGCATGTCTAGTGGCCTTGAAGTTGGTGATGTACCGATAGTATGCAACAACCCGTGGTGTTATTCTATATAGGTTGGCGATGGCCTCCTGTAGATCGTGTATATATACTTCAAATATGGATGCATTCATATTTCTATTCCTGGTGTCTGACACAACGCCCAACGATAAATATATTGCTCCATGATTAGGTTTGGTTTTGGTTGTGGAGCTTGATTATCTTCCTGATTCAGAGGTCTTTTGTTTTTAGCCGTGTTTATACCCCATGAAGTATTTACACCCCAGAAGTATGTACACTCTTCCATGTGGGGGAGTGCAGACAGGGGTTACCCCCTCTGCAGGGGTTCAGGGGTGAAGCCCCCGAAGGAAAAAATGCCTTGTAAATGTATATTGTAATTTTATTGTAAATCTGGACTGTTCATTGTAAGGTCACAGATCTAACGGTATAAATTACGTTAGGGTTTTTTTACCTAGAAGGAAACTCTCTGTTATGAGGGAAATGTATTGCAGCTATGGAACATGTTAGCGCTTTGTAATTTGACCAAGGATGTGAGGCAGTCACAGAGGCAACATCAAAACCGCTTCGAGTCTTGGATCTATCCCTCCAAGACTCAGAGAGGGATCTCTCTGTCTGATATAGTTTTGTTTTAATAGGTATTAGGCTAGTTATGCAAGTGTGGGGTTGGGGTTTTTAAAAATATTTAGATGAGGATGTGGTTGATGAGTTTCTCAGATCACCATTGGGCTATGTGGTCTGTTTATTAGACAATGATCAAGTCAGATCTAGAGGTAAATGTCTCCATAGGGCAAGGTAGTAGCAGCTGTTGGATTGAATCAAGTTTGAAGGGTGTCGATTTGAGGAAGAAATGGGGGAGGAAAAACTGAGCAAATGAGCAGTTAAGAATTCATAGACTGAGTTTTAGAAGAAAACATAAAGATTATTGAAAAATTTGGACAAAGAGTATGCATGCATACATTCTTCTCCATTTACTGTTTTTCAATAATAAGAAATGAAAATGCTTGAAAGATAGCAGAAAGATAACTACAGACAGACAAGGAACACACCACCAACATTGCTACACAAGAATCCTATAAATCCTTTCCTCTATTACTATTTAGTCATTCAAAAAACTACAGACAAACCTCCTGGAGTAGCCAGGCCCACAGTCCAGCTAAAAAGGGTAAAAAATCTCACAGGTCGAACCCTTTTACATTAAAATACTCTGAATAAATAGGATAGACCATCCCAATAAGTTTTGGAAGTCTGTTTAACTGCCTCGGCCAAAAATAGCCACCACTTCCACAAAATTTGGAGCTATCTGCCATGAAAGATGGACCGGTTTTCTGCGAAAAAGGGGTCCGAACAGACGTGTTTTTCTCTTAAACGATGAAACCTGGGCGAAAAATGAAGGATTTTATTGCATATGGGAATGTTTTGGACAAAAACCTCCTTCGGTTTCTCCAAATTCGTCCCCAGCTGGCCGTAACAACTCCTGCAAGATCGAGACTGTAACGAAAAATTGAAAATCTGGAAAAATGGGCCTCGAATATGGCTTCAATTCTCCCTGATCGTAGCTCCATTGCAAAAAATAAGAAAGGTTTTTGTTCATCAGCCCGTGCTGAGAAAAAACCTCTCTCGGATTCTAAAAATCCGTCTTATTTTTCCCAAAAACTGCCTTGGAAAAACACATGGTGAAAGAGACAAAAAATGGAAAAAATATGAAAAAGTGGTTTTTTTCGCGCTGGGTGGTATTCCGGACCCCCCCTGAAGTGGTAGGAGGTTTTAGGAGGGGGGGGGGGTCCGCAGGAATAGGAAGGCGCCACGGGGAGCGGGGGTGGTTTTGCAAAACCATTATTCCAGACCCCCCCTCTCGTTAAAGTTCGGATGGTGAGGGGGGGTCCGAAATTTTTATTGTGCATTGATTTAAATGCTTGATATGGATGGGGGGCATGAGGTTTTATAAGATGCGTGGATTTGGATGGGGGCGGGATGTGTGAAGGTGTGAGTAGAGTGTGACGTGAGAAGGAGTGAGGTAGACTTAGGGTAGCGTAGGTATGTTTTAAGTTGTGTTTTGTTTTATATTTTTTATATTTTATATTTTATACTTTATGTTATGTGTTACGTTTTTTTCTTGTGTTTTTTAATTTTGTTTTGTATTAATATGTTTTATTTTATATGCTTGTTTATTATAATGTGTTTTATTTTGTTTATTTTTTGTTTGTTTGTTTAATTTTTTTTTTAATATTTGTTTTATATAATTTTGTTTTTATATTATTTAATGTTTTAATACATATATGTTTTATATTGTTTTTGTATTTTCTTTTTATTTTCTTTTTATGTTTTTTTTTTTAATTTGTTTTATTTAATGTTTAACTAATCCTAATTACTAACTAGTTACTAATTTATATTTTTAACTTAATTAATTGTTTAACTAGTTGTTTATTAATTAATTTAACGTATTCTAACTATACTAACATTACTTATTTAAATCTAACTAACCTATTGTTCTTTTTGTTCATCCTAAGTCTGATTATTCATGGATGGGTGACGGGTGAGAGGTAGTCAATGGGGCCACAGGACAAGGGAGTGAGGGCGCAACGTGTATGAAGGATGCAGCAGGGTGATGGGGGATTGAGCGAAAAGAATGGAGGGGGGAAACATGATCAATCGAGCTAGACTTCATCATCACGAGAGAAACGCCAAATCAACAATCGAAGAATCGAGTTGCCTATAATTATAGGACCCCAACATAACATAGCGAATATTATATTATGAGATGAGAGACAATGAGAGAAAGAAGAGGAAGCTACAACGGGTTTGCTGTAGGTTGTATCCCTTCAGATGATGGATAATAATAAAGGAAGGACCTGACAATTTCTCTGGTGGACATAGCCCACACTGGGTGAACCACATAAATCTGTGTCTATATTGTATTGTGTATCTTTTGTGTTTTGTTTCCGCATTTGTTTTATTTTATTGCTCCAAGGTGCTGTTTTTATAACAACTGGTATCGAAGCGAAAGGTAACTCACAGGAAAAGAGGGTTCCTGGTTCGAGTGGGAGCAATGTCGGAAGATGGAAAGTTTAGGGTCAAAAAATTTAACGACCAAAACTACCAGTTATGGAAGATGTACATGGAAGATTATTTATATCAGAAGGATATATTCCTACCATTGGGTAGAATAGAAAAGAAGCCAACAAATATGAAGGATGAAGAATGGGAGATTCTTGACAAAAAGGCTCTAGGAACGATACGACTGATATTGGCAGCGTCAGTGGCTTTCAATATTTTGATAGAAAAGACAACGAAGGGTTTGATGGATGCATTGGCTAAATTGTATGAAAAACCCTCGACATCCAATAAGGTATTTCTAATGAAGAGATTATTTAATATGAATATGTCATAAGGTGGGTCTGTTGCAGATCATTTAAATGATTTTAATACGGTTACTAATCAACTAAGTTCTATAAAAGTGGACTTTGATGATGAGGTAAGGGCTCTTCTAATCTTGTTCTCATTGCCAGAAAGCTGGAATGGCTTGGTCATGGCTGTAAGTAACTCTATCTATGGTTCAAATAATTTAAAATTTGATGTTGTTGTTGGTGTTATCCTTAGTGAGGAAATGCGACGGAAAAGCACAGGTGAGACATCAGGTAATGCATTAAACATGGAGAACAGGGGAAGACAAAAGGATATAGGAAAGGGCTCAGGGAATCGTGGGAATTCTACGAAGGGAAGATCCAAATACAGACTTGGAAAGATAGAGTGTTGGAATTGTGGGAAGAAAGGACATCTGAAGAAAGATTGCAGAGCTCCAAAGAAACAAAGAGATGGACAACAAGAGATAAATAAATAAGCAAATGTAATAGGTGATGTGTTACAAGATGGTTTGATTCTTTCTGTAGATAATATTTTTGATTCTTGGGTAGTATATTCAGGGGCTTTATTTCATGCCACACCCCATAGGAAACATTTTCTAGATTATGTTCAAGGTGATTTTGGATAGGTTCATTTGGGTGATGATGCACCATGCAAAATTGTTGGAAT
>JZKD02S1673971.1:378065-399405 GCA_000966675.3 Picea glauca
GGAAAAAAGGTAAACTATTCTTTTTTGAAAACTTTCGGTTGTGAAGCATTTGTCCATATTGATAAAGAAAATAGAACAAAGCTTGAGGAAAAATCGAAGAAGTGTACCTTTATTGGATATGATGTTAATGATTTTGGTTATCGCTTATGGGATTATGAAAATAACAAAATCATTGGGAGTAGAGATGTCATATTCAATGAGAAGTTAATGTACAAATATCAGTTGCAGGGAAAGAAACAGGAAAAAGAAAAACAAGAATACACAGTGCTTGATGAGATCACTGGAAAATAAATTCCAAAGGAACCAGAAAATCAAAATGTACAACAACATGAGTAGCAAGTACCTCAAACACCTGCAAGTGTTTTTAGAAAATCTACCAGGGTAAGTATACTCCCTGAACGATACTCTCCTTCATTGTATTATTTATTGTTGACTGATTCTGGTGAACCAAAATGTTATGAAGAAGCAATGCAAGTAGACACCCAAAAGAAGTGGGAGCAAGGCATGAAAGAGGAAATGGATTCCTTGGTAAATAACCATACTTGGGACTTGGTTCAGTTGCCTTCAGGAAAAATATAATTGCAGAATAAATGGGTTTACAATTTGAACGAAGAAGATGGAGGGATAAAGTGGTACAAGGCTAGACTTATTGTAAAGGGGTTTGCACAAAAGAAAGGTATAGATTTTGATGAAATATTTTCTCCTGTTGTTAAAATGACTTCAATTAGGACTATTTTAAGTCTCGTGGTAGTAGAATATTTGTATCTTGAACAATTAGATGTTAAAACAACTTTTCTGCATGGGGATTTGGAGGAAGAGATTTATATGGAGCAACCACAGGGGTATGAGGTCAAAGGGAAGGAGAATTTGGTATGCAGGTTGAAGAAGATCTTGTATGGCCTAAAACAAGCTCCAAGGTAGTGGTATTTGAATTTTGACAGGTTTATGACAGAATAGGGTTATATTAGATGTCATTCTGATCACTGTGTTTACTTCAAAAGGCTAGAAAATGGAAGCTGTATTATCTTGCTATTGTATGTAGATGACATGCTTGTTGCAGGGTCTAATATGAAAGATATAAATGTGCTGAAGAATAAATTAGCTAATTCATTTGCGATGAAGGATTTGGGTGCTGTAAAGAAAATCCTTGGTATGAGAATAACAAGAGACATGAAAAAACACAAATTGACATTGTCTCAGGGTGAGTACATAGAAAAGGTTTTGGAGAGGTTCAGAATGCAGAATGCAAAACTAGTTAGTACACCTTTGGCCATCCATTTCAAATTAACTAAGGAAATGTGTCCCAAGACAAAGGAGATAAAATACATGTCCAAGGTCCCTTATTCATCAACAATTGGCAGCTTGATGTATGCAATGGTTTGCACAAGACCATATATAGCACATGCAGTGGGAGTTGTGAGCAAGTATATGAACAATCCAGGTAAAGAACATTGGGAGGTAGTAAAGTGGATTCTCAGGTATTTGAGAGGTACTTCTACTCATGCATTATATTTTGGAGGTTCATACACTTTTCTACAGAGATATGTTGATTCAGATATGGCAGGTGATAAAGACAACATGAGGATCACCACAAGGTATATTTTTACTATAGGTGGAACAACAGTAAGTTGGATTTCAAAAATGTAAAAGGTTGTTGCACTTTCAACAATAGAGGTAGAGTATGTTGCTTCTACAGAGGCTAGTAAAGAGATGATTTGGTTATAGAGGTTTATGGAGGAATTGGGAAAGAAGCAGGAGAATAATAGGTTGTACTATGATAGTGAGAGTGCCATTCATCTTGCAAATAACTCAACCTTCCATTTGAAGAATAAGCATATACAGTTGAGGTACCACTTCATATGATCCTCTTTGGAAGATGGACATTTGAAGTTGGAAAAGATACACACTAGCCAGAATCCTGCAGATATGTTAACAAAGGGAGTAACCAGGGAGAAATTGAGTTCCTGCTCAGTTTCAGTTGGTCTTCAAGAATGAAGATGAAGATGATAAATTTTCCAGGTCCAAGAAGGTTCAGAGTCTAGCATATACAACAGTGTTGGAGTTGTTGAGATCAGTCCCCAAGTGGGAGATTTTTGGTTGTGGAGCCTGATTATCTTCCTGATTTAGAGGTCTTTTGTTTTCAACTATGTTTATACCCCATGAAGTATTTACACCCTAAAATTATGTACACTCTTCCACGTGGGGGAGTGCAGAGGGGGGTTACCCCCTCTGTGGGGTCCGAGAGAAAGCGAGACCCCGACGGGGGTTGGCGGGCGAAGCCCCCGAAGGAAAAAATGCCTTGTAAATGTATATTCTAATTTCATTGTAAATATAGACCGCTCATTATAAGTTCACAGATCTAAAGGTAGAAATTATGTTAGGGTTTTTTTCCCTAGAAGGAAACCCTCTGTTATGAGGGAAATGTATTGCGGCTATGGAGCATAGCGAATATTGTATTATGAGATGAGAGACAATGAGAGAAAGAAGAGAAAGTTACAACAGGTTTGCTGTAGGTTGTATCCCTTGATATGCTGGATAATAATAAAGGAAGGACCTGGAAATTTCTCTGGTGGATGTAGCCCACACTGGGTGAACCATGTAAATATGTGTCTCTATTGTATTGTGTATATTTTGTGTTTTATTTCCGCATTTGTTTTATTTTATTTCTCCACAGTCCTATTTTTCTAACATTTAGGTCTGGTGGTGAAAAATACATATTTCGGTTCCTTCCATCCCATAATGGCTATCAACATGAGAAGCCATGAGTAATGAAATTCTGTTCCAAGATCCTATGCATCCTTGCAGTCATCTAGAAACATATTCAAAAGATAAGGTCCCCAACTAACTGTGGTGCCCTCAACACACTGTGCAACAACCCCAATCAATATTTCCTCCTCGCGACATGTTCTGAGCAACTTACAAGACAAGATATTTGCGCCCATTTTTTTTGCGGCGTCACTGATCCGTTTGATGATGATTTCGTGTGTCCCCCTTTCAGTGGTGTATTTATTTTTCATTTGCTCGACAAATGATTTTTCCTTTGTTTTTTCATCGAGAAATTGTGCGGGATCCATGCCCTGTGATGAAAGCCCTGTAATGTGCACGATGAGATCTATGTCTATTGAGACATACTTGTCCAACCATATGTATCCTCCATGTGTTATTGCCATCAAATGTTTAATGCAATTGCTGGCATACTGCCCTCTGCCAAAGTGTGGTAGTTCTAGTAGACCTAAAATCCCAGTTTTTTCCAATCCTGCTGCCCACTGGAGTGGTTGATTAACCGGTTCCCCAAATGCATCCATACCCACAATATGTAGGTAGAATTGCTTCATGAACTCCAGGAACTTGTCTGTGTCTGTTACATCATGGTCTGAGTATTTTATCTTCTCAACATATCCTAGAAAGTCTGATTTCATGCATACCCCTTCTGGTAGATGCGAAAAAACAATGGCTGTGACAGGTTTCTTGCGTGGTGACCTAGGTACCTGTTGTTTTTCCTTTTGTGGTGGTGCCTGACTTGAGGTTCCAACCTCCATCAGTCATTCTTTGACATACTATTCTGGCCATCCCGTGACATCTTCCAAAACTCCCTCCCGTGGATGGTATGACACGGTCCTCTGAGATTTGTTTGGCTTGACTATTGCTTCCTAATTTGTAACCATTTCATTGACTCTCGGAGCTTCTTTTGGATTCTCTGGTTGCATCTAGATTCCTATAAATTGGTTTTGTTGACCCTGTTCCTCTACCAACATATCCACATTATTGGCATAGGGTCAAACCCAGGGTTCAATGCTACAACAATGCACCAAAAAAACCCTAACTACTAGCCCTTTCAGAAACACTTGTGAAGCAGATGAAGTCTCACCTGAGGTAGAGGCAGGGGTGGTTGCAGGACTCAGATGTCTGCAACCTTAGCTGGGACATCTATTAGTGATTACAACACCTTAACAAAGAACTTAGCAGTTACAGTTCATCAATATTTAATCAATATCTACTTCACAGATAAAACCCTAATTATAGAGCATCACATTTTTCACCCAGATCTAGTCCATTCAAGCACTAAGCACATTCACATAGGTTAGATATAGCATTCATCCATATTATTAAGCAAAAATCATTAACATATCTATCTATCAATCATCTATATCAAATCATTTAAGAAAGTAAACACATAAACACATCAATACATCACATAAATCATAACAACACAGGATATACGTGGTTCACCCCCAGCCTGGGCCTACGTCCACCAAATCTTCTTCTCTTTTATTATATTCAGTCAATCAACTACATGCACAGAGCCAAAAGATCCTACTCTGCATAGGGTAGGAGATCTATGTGCACCTCACCAGATCCTCCTTCCCCAAGCTAGGTTACATCACAAAGCTTCTACTCAATCTCTTACAGTCACTTGCACTTAGCCTTGCAAGTCTCACACAACATGCACAAAGTATGTACACTATCACTTGAACTTTGCATTTAGAATTCCCACACACACACACGCTTACTTACATCGCCTAACTTTCTATTTATACATTACAAAAGAGGCCCAAACATGGGTAAACCCATGGGCCAACATCCCCATACCTGTTACATAAGCCCAAAACCCAAAAGGCCCTAGAAAGGGGCTGAGATCCTACAATCTCTACTTCGACTTGCGCTCTTCCTTCGATAACTTGTCGAAGTCCCAAAAGTAGGTCAAACCTGACCAAGGATCCTCAAAACTTGGTCAAGGGCCAATAGGCCCCCAACACTCACCTGTGACTTGTCCCAAGTCACTCTAGTCTAGGTATCTCTACTTTGAAATCCTTGAGCCTTGCTTGAGATGCTTCAACCTGTTGTTGTGTCAGGGCCTCCTGTTCGATGAACTATTGGATTACTACTTTGTTGATAGGTCCCTCTAAGAATTGTTTAGCTGCAGTAACAACTTGCTCTAGTTTTGTTCCTCGACCTTCAATCTTTGCGAATAGTTGGAAAGCCTCATCCTAAATTGGTTGGAGTCTCTAAGTCACTTCCATTACTCTTCTTTGAATGATGTGGAACTACTGTTGGGAATTGCGCTATTCTTGGGATCGATTCATCCTTTCGACTATTGACAAGGGCTTCAATTGTGCCTGTACTGTTTCTGCTTGCTGCTTTTCCTTCTAGAGCTGTGACTCCAATGTCTTTAATTCAGAATCCTCAGTGAGCCACTCATAAGTCTGGTAACTACGATCACTTAGTTGTTTACATTCCATGGTGAGGGCCTTGATTCTTTCAACTACGCTTCGAGCAATTGCTTTACTTTGTTCTCATACATCCGACAGAGTGTTGGGCACTATTCATAGCTCTAAGTCTACTATTCTTTGCTATAGATGCTGGATAGATTTTGCGAGTTGTGCTACTTGATGCTCCACTTGGTATTTTGCCTTTGGATTTAAGCCTATCACAAAGAAAAGTGATCCGTCGACTACTTCTTTAACTCCCAACTATTATGTGAGAAACTGTTCTTTTTCTTGCTTGGTCTG
The DNA here is from genome assembly GCA_000966675.3 of Picea glauca. Taxonomy (NCBI): domain Eukaryota; kingdom Viridiplantae; phylum Streptophyta; class Pinopsida; order Pinales; family Pinaceae; genus Picea; species Picea glauca. Next base: position 383,576 of record JZKD02S1673971.1, read on the forward strand.
CGCTCTTTCTTTTTCAAACTTGGCTTGAAGGTCCTCTTTCTCCTTTTTTGCAACCCAAGGTTGCTCTACCATTTCTTCTTGTGCTTGCTTTAGGGCCATTGTGGCCTATTCTTTCTCTTCTTGCACTCGGCGAAGGCGGGCTTCAGTTGCATCAGCTAGTTTGCGGAGTTGGGCAGGCTCATATCCAAACTCTGGTTCTTCTGATGGTGGGGGCGTAGTAGATACTGTTCGGCTAGAGTGAAGGGTCTGCCGTACCCCTCTCAACTCTATTGTGATTCAATGATACAAGGCTTCTTGCTTGGATTCACTGTTATGCAAAATGTCCTGCGAAGCATCTGATACGGCTGCGATGATGAAATCAAAGTCATTGATCGTGAGTACATTCTAAAGCTTCAACTTTCTTTCTTTGGATTTCTTCTGTGATGTAGGTTTCATGGGGGGAACCTTCCTTTTCTTCGATGGATCTACGTCATCAAGGGGGTTTCGTGGCAGGGTTACTTCGCCTTTCTCTATCTTATATTCTTCCCCTGCTTTTTCTTCGTTCTCCTCTTTGTCCACCTCGTCACCTCCTCCTTCGCCCATTGAATCCGAGGCAGTCTCTTCCGAGGCGTTGCTCAGTTCCTGTACATCTTCGTTCTTCTTCCTTATGCTACTACTGGGTGCATTATAATCCTCGCGGATAACTACCAGGATTCCAATGAGGTTTGGGTCAGACAATTATGACTTAGCGACTAGTATAAGGAACTATGCAGGCCATTCCTTAGTGATTTATTCCAAGTCCTCATCAGTGAGCTTATAGTATGACTGAAGCTCTTCTTTATTCTCATCTGCGCGCATGGTGATATATATGAAATGCCTATCTGTGTGAAACTTCATAAGGGGTCTGAACCTGTCCAGAGTGTTTGGTGTCATCCAGGGGAATGATTCGATAACCCTTTTCAGCTGCAGGTAATAGGTATGGAATAATGCGTTTGACTGCCACTGTTTTCCCCTGTCGCTCAAGTACCAGAGAGTGGTGAAATTCATAGCAAGTGGTTCGAATGGCTCAATGTCTGTGAAGATCGCACCTTCCATCATCTACCAAGTTGTAAACGTGATGAGGATTAGTAGCCAGCTAAAGTGGAACTTGTAGCCTTGATCCTGAGCTTCCCGACAACCGAATTCTAGCTAGTTAAATAAGTAATTCACCTAGTTCATTTGTAATCCCTCCACACGCTTTCCTGTGAGGTCAACCACAAACCCTGCAACTTGCATGGGTCTGTTCTTTCAGACTATCTTACCAGCAATCATCTGGCAAGCAAGGTGTACTGCACCATTATGAATGGAGGCTACCTTGTAGCCTTGCGTCCCCTTCTCTAGATTGCCATAGATGTCTTTAATCTTTTGTGCCAGGGTGCGATCTGTAGCCTTCCCTGGGTAGAAGTCCTGCGGGTCGAGTCCCTTCATGCTCAATCCGGTGATCCTATGGATCAATGTCAGATCGATGGTAATACATCTGCCTTACCATAAATAACCACTATGGAATCATGACAACAGGAGTTTAACGCACGCGTTAACCTCTTGGTGCCTTCCAAAGTGTGTAGTTTTCATGACATTAAGGATAATGGACTGTGCGATGTTCATGGTCAATGGTTGGGGAATGATATTTTATCTCTTTCACTTCATCTTAGTCAAGTACTTGTGAGGCGTGAACATGCCATAGGTCTTGCGGTCCCCTATATTATAGTCACTGATATTTAAGTTTGGAATCCTCTCCAACTGTGGTCTGATTGCACGTATCCCCTTCAGGAGGTATGCTGTGATGACTGTGTTTTCAAAATCCCTCGGGACAATGTCATGATTCACCACATTGGCTAGAGGTGGGATGTAATTGGGCATAACAAACAAGATTAAATTTGCATTCGCTAAGTGATCTCTGTTCTTGGTTCTCTTCTCATTTGCAATGCCGGATGGTCCAGATCCGTGAGTAGTTGATAGGGAGGCTTTCACTCCTCGCGTCGATGAAGCTTGAAATCTTTTGGACATGACTCTCTATGCCATAAGGTCGATTAGAAATTCTTCGATGAATTTCTCTGCGGTGCTGAGCTCATTTGAAATACATGCTCAAATCGGATAACTTAGGTGGATGAATGAATGCTCAAAGCAATGGAACATGTGTCAATCTCAATAAACACAATGTGGTAGCAATGAGTTATCTTGTTGGCTCAGGAACAATTCACAAAAGTGTTCTCGGTGAAACAATCAACAAAATAAGTAGACAATGATGTAACAGATCTTCTCCAACGGATAAGGGGCCTTCATCAGTGCAATTTTGTCTGTTACGACTCGGTCCCAATGGTCCGATGGCGAGATTTCTGGTCATAACTACTATTCTAACCATTCGAGGCATTGAGATAACGGTCATAATGCTTTCAATGGATATATCTCTCTGCCATAGCAAAGAGCCATGTTGTGCTGTTCTAATATCCTGACGAAGTTCTAGTTTTTCAAACCTTCCTTTTGCTAAGTTCCCTCAGGAACCTCCAATAGTTTTTCTAGCTTCACTTTCTTCTTACTGAGCTTCCTATCCTTCTTCTCGGTGATATGAATTATTGGGTTCCTCTTCCCATTCTAATTCTTGTATCCTCTTGGCATAGTAACTTCACACCATTGAGATTCTTTCATAGGGTTCAAGGGAAATACTTCTTCTCTGTCTGGGGTAGGTGCTCCGTTCTTCTGTGAATCTTCTTGTGTTCATTCAACTTTGACATCCAAGTTTCTAGTTTTAAATAGCTTTATATGTTCTCCTATTCTTCAATCAAGTGCGCTATCCTCCTAGTCATGAAATATGTTAATTCTTTCTTCTTTTGTTCTAAGATTTCCTCTTCTTTTCTTCTAGTCCGATTTCTCTCAATCTAGGGTTTTCCTAATAACATAACAAATGGGGCATTGTTCTCAATAAATTTAACAACCTCAAAATCTTCCTCTGTCGTAGTTCCATGAACACTCATAGCTATCTGGGTGAGTCTTCCACATAGGGTTATCATCTTTCCTCTGAATAATCCTATTCCTCCTAATGAAGGAATCATAACAGGATTTCCTAAAATTTCCCAAGTTCTTTCTATCATAATATTCACCCGTGTTTCCTCATATAGAACATAGTTTATGCCGAAGTCTCCTATTCTTATTTCTATGCACTCTTTTTCTTTGAAGATCTATGACAAGTTGATATTTTGGTGATCATTCAGGGTTTCTTTCATTTGCAGTAATACAGTCTCCGATTCTTTCTAGGGTTCTGTCGTGGTCTTAGTTTCTTGATCTTCCTCAAGGTTTTCTTGTTTGATATTCATTCTTTCAACCTTAAAAGTCATTCTAGGGAAATCCAAAACTTCATGATCCATAGCATGACAACAAAGACAATTAGGTCTTCTACCAGGGCATTCCTTGGCAAGATGTCCCAGTCTTTTACAATTATAACAAAGAGTTAATCTTCTCTTTCTTTGAAATGATCCCCAACCTTTCCTGTACTATGCACTAGGATCGTAGTAGCTAACCTGCAAAAAATTATTTCTAGGTTTCTGCATCCATTTGTTAGTCCAAACATTCTTTCTATGCATAGGAATAACATATCTTTCATTATTTTTATCAGATCTACTCATATCAAACCTCCTTCCATCTAGCTATGCCCTACTTTTCAAGCTAGGACAAAATTTATCAAACATACCTAGATCCATACTTTTGAAAAAACAATTTCCACTTATCTTTCCCTTTTCAAAACTTTTCACTGTTCTTACCTTTAACAAAGCAAAAAACCTTCAGATCTTACCTCTTTTCTTTAGATCTGAATTTTCTTCTTAGAAAAAAGCTTCACAAGTTAAGTAGACCACTGCACACTAAAGAAACAGATCTACACATAGATCTTTCTTTTCTTCAGTTCCCAGCAATCACAGTTTTAGGTCCCGACAACAGAACCTTTGTTGGCATAGGGCAGACCTAGGGTTCAACGCTACAACAATGCACCAACAAAACCCTAACTACCGCCCCTTTAGGCAACACCTACGAAGTAGATGAAGTCTCACCCGAGGTAGAGGCATGGGTGGTTGTAGGAATCATATGTCTGCAACCTTAGCTAGGACACCGATCAGGGATTACAACACCTTAACAAAGAAATTAGTAGTTACAGTTCATTAGTATTTAATAAATATCTACTTCACAGATAAAACCCTAATTACAGAGCATCACATTTTTCACCTAGACCTTGTCCATTCAAGCACTAATCACATTCACATAGGTTAGATCTAGCATTCATCCATATTATTAATCACAAATCATTAACATATCTATCTATCATTCATCTATATCAAATCACATAAGCAAGTAAACACATAAACACATCAATACATCACACAAAACATAGCAACACAGGATATACGTGGTTCACCCCCAGCCTGGGGCTACGTCCACCAACTCTTCTTCTCTTTTATTATCTTCGATCAATCAACTACATGCACAGAGTCACAATATCCTACTCCGCCTAGGACAGGAGATCTATGTGAACCTCACTAGATCCTCCTTCCCCGAGCTAGGTTACAACACAAAGCTTCTACTCAATCTATTACAATCACTTTCACTTAGCCTTGCAAGTCTCACACATCATGCACAAAGCATGTACACTATCACTTGCACTTTGCACTTAGCATACCCCCCCCACACACACTTACTTACATTGCCTAGCTTTCTATTTATACATTACAAAAGAGTCATGAACATGGGTAAACCCATGGACCGACATCCCCATACCCGTTACATAATCTGAAAACACAAAAGGCCCTAGAAAGGGGCTGAGATCCCGCGATCTCTACTTCGACTTGCACTGTACCTTTGATAGCCTGTCAAAGTCCCAAAAGTAGGTCAAACCTGACCAAGGATCCTCAAAACTTGGTCAAGGGCCAACACACATTCATGCCCTTGGATGTTGTCTTTTGGGTTTCTTCTACCATGAGTGTGGGGTTCATTGGTGTTGTATCTAGTGATGATATTTCATCAACATTGACGATCTTTGGTGGCTGCTATTTACTTTCCTGCGTCTGTACCTATGCCCTGGTCCTAACTCTAGATTTTCTGGCAACCTGGCTTAGTTCTGCTTGTTTTGGTGGTGCCATGGTGGAATATCTATTCGTTCTCCAAGATCAGTAGCTTCTGCAATCTCTGTGAACTTTTCTCTATGTGTCGTAGGCTCTATTGCTCTCTATATCCTTGAATTTCTCAATAATCTTTTTGCTCCCACGTCCATGCTTTGTATGGGCATCGCATGAATCTTTTCAGAGATGCTACCTATATTTCGAATTCAATGAACCTCTAGTTCCTTCGTACTTTCCATTACTCTCCCTTGCCATCTCCAGTTGGTGTGATTAATGCGGTGTCTCATCGATCATTTCTGGCATTCAAGTCCACTTGCCTTTGTCATTTAGTACTTCTTTTGTCGTCTTTACTTTTCCCGCTTGTTTCTATTTTGAGATGATCGTTGGCCTTATTCTCACCGGGTTTGTATTCCTAAGTGTGCATTCTCTTTCTCATTTCGACGCACTGTACCTCTGTTGGTACCATTTACTATTTTTTTTTTGTTGCGCGGTGACTTTCATGTTGTGGGTGGTCGACTATCCTTGTACAACTTCAGTCGGCTCCCATTGATCATCCCTTTGAGCTTTGCACCTTATAAGTATTTCAACTGTACATATCCCCCATCTGTGACATTTTTTACTTCGTACGGTCCTAACCAATGCATTTTGAGTTTTCTTGGATGCTGAATTGATTTGTTGTCATACATCAACACTAAGTCTTCTTATTTGAAATTTTTCTTCTTGATGTGTCTGTCATGCCAAGATTTGTCCCTTGCCTTCTGAACTTGTTGGTGGATCCCTACTAGGATCTTATATTCCTCCATGATTAGCAACTGATTTAGTCTCTCCTATACTACACCTCGCTCTGTCATGTGTGTAATTGCTACTACACGCAGACTAGGTACCAAAAATTCTAATGGCACCACTGCTTCTTGGACATATACCAGTTTAAATGGCATGTGCCTTGTGAAATTCTTGCATGTGGTACTATATTCCCACACCACTGTTGGTATTTTGAGGTCCCAATCATCCTTGTTGACATTAGTACAGATCTTTGTTAGTGCGTTTTCCAATATTTTGTTAAATTCTTATACTGTGCCATTTGCCTGTGGGTGATATGGTGTTCTCTTTTGATGATGGAGTTCAAACTCTTCATTCATAGCCTTGATAGTGCTATTAATGAAGTGAGTTCCTTGTTCCCTCATCAAAATTCCAGGGAAACCAAATCTTGTGATTACTTGTTCAAATAGAAAATGTGTTGTTGTTTCTGCACTACAATCCTTCACTGGTGCTGCTTCTTCCCATATCGTTAGGTATTCTATCGCAGTGATAATGTACCTTTCTCATTTTATTTTTGCTGGTGGGTTGATTGGTCCTACAAAGTCTATTGCCCATTTATCAAATACCTGCAATGTTACCTGTGGTTGTAATGACATCTCGTCCCTTCTATTAGGTTCACCAACCCTCTGACAGACATCACATCTCTGGCAATACTCTTTCGAGTCTCTGTGAATAGTCGACCACCATAGTCCTACGCACAATACGTTCTGCGTGACAACTTTTCCTGCATAATCTCCTCCTGCTATTCCATCGCGGGCTTTTGCTAAAACCCTTAGTCTTTCGTGTTCTAGTACATATCTTTGCAAGATTCTATCTGCGCCTAGTTTGTATAGGTGTCTTGCGATCAACTGATAGTATACAACCCAGATTACTAGGTTTTTCTTCTGTGCAATGTTATATTCCTGTGGTGCATTACTTGTTCTCAAGTACTGGATGATATCTGCAAAGTATTCATCCATGATCTAGACTGAAAATAATTGTGCGTCCGGAATGTTGTCTTTTAAATTTGTAGGTTCTTCTCCATTTGTGACCCTTGATAGGTGGTTAGGTCCTGCATTCAACTTTCCTAGCTTAACTATTACTTCAAAATCAAACTCTTGAAACAATAATAACCATCGATAGATTCTACCCCCCAACACTAGATTGTTGACTAGGTATTTAAGGGTTGAGTGATCTGTGAACATTTTAAAGTGTTTTCCCAATATAAAATGTATGAATTTTTGCAGTGCATAGACCATAGCTAGGCCTTCCCTCTCTATGGTGTTATAGTTCTGCTCTGATTCTGATATTTTTTTGCTCGCAAATGCTATAGGTTGATCCAAATCTCCAGCTCCTGGATGCGCCAAGATAGTTCCAAGTGCTATGGCTGATGCATCTACATGTACATGGAATGTATTCTCCCAGTATGGAAATACTAATATTGGCGCGGTGACCATATTTTATTTCAGCGTATCCAGACCATGTTGACAATCTTCATTCCACTGAAACTTTATATCTTTCCTTAACAATTTTTCCATTGGCGTGGTAATCTGCGCATACCCATTGATAATTTTTCTGTAGTATCATGTTTGTCCCAATGCCACTCTTAGTTGATAGACTATCTTTGATGGTGGAAATTTAACAATTACTGTAATCTTTGCAGGGTCTACAAGTAAGCCTTGTTTGCATACTATATGGCCCAATAGTATCCCAAATGGTGTTTCGAATATGCATTGTTTTATGTTTAATGATATCTGACACTGCCTGCATCTTTCTAACATTAGCCTCAATACCTCCACATGGTCTCTCAATAAGCTGTAGACTGTCCAGTCATCCAAATATACCTCTAGAAACTGATGGATAAACTCCTTGAATGCAGTGATGACTACTTTGTACAATATTGTTTGTGCATTCTTTAGTCCAAATGACATGAATGTGTACTGATAGGATCCCCATTCTGTAGAAAACGTGGTCTTGTATCTGTCTTCCTATGCTATCTTGATCTGATGGTAACCTGAGAATCCATAAGTGAATGAGTAAACTTCATGTCCTCCTATGTTCTCCAACACTTCATCCATGAAAGGTGTAGGGAAAGGGTCATGTAGGCATGCATCATACAACTTCCTCAAGTCGATGAATATTCTTATCCCGCCTTGTTTTTTCTCATGAAATACCATCGAGGTTATCCATTCTGATTCCTCCACAGGTTCTATGATTCCAGCTTCAAGAATCCTATCCATCTTAGCTTTGACTTTCTGATTATATATCGGGTTTAATCTATATGGTCATTGTCTGATCGACCTCGCTTAAGCTCTGAGTGGTATCTTCATTTCTCCTAGCTCTCCTTCTATACCCTTCATTTCTGTAAATGTTGTGGGGAACAGGTTGTTGTACTCGTCCAGTAACTCTGTTATGCTTTCTATTGTTTGTTCATCCCAGTAGTCTCCAATGCTGGCCATTTTGGGATGCTCCACTATCCCAATGTTGAATTTCTTCACCTTGTTCGACATGACAATTACTTCTGATTCTAGAGGTGGAAATTCCACGTCTCTTTCTCCTTCTACTTCCTCGATCTGAATATCACGCAGATAATCCTCATTTGGTGCTTCTTCCTACACATGGTAGCATGACAACAGTTCTTTGACTGTCTGTTTGTTCCGCTATTGTTCTTCTGTTATGAGTTCAACTTCCAGTTCCTTAATGAATATCACCCCTCTTATATTCTTAAGTGCTACATCTATGTTGGTGTTCTCATGCTCGAATGAGAAAGTGACTGTAAAATTCTATTGTAGTACTGCCCAATTCGAAGTTCCTCTATGCAACTCCTGGTCTGTATACTAGTTGGCTGGTATGCCTTCTAAGGTGTGTACAAAATGATGAAGCCATTCCTCTTGGGGTGTTGTCTTCCACAACCCCTGCACTTCTCCAAGTGTTTCATTGGTGCCCCTTGTCCACCATACTTCTACTGCTTGTCGATTTTTTGTTGTGCACCAAACCTTATGCACAGTAACTGCTTACATTGGTACCAATCCTTGATTGTTTCCTTGTGTGCGCCCCACCATATTTCAGGTGTGGCCTTGAATGCTATATCAAGTGCTAAGAGTCTATGATTTTCTAATACTTCGTCCTCATACTGTGCCAAAAATTCTTCTATATCATTCACTAACTGGAAAATGGGTGGTTCCCTTATTTTCATGCCTACCCATCTTACTATGTGATCTATTCTTGCACACCTTCTTATGGAAACATCATGTAGCCTTTGTTGCCAGTTTTCCAAACTTGTATCTGAGTCTTTAACACATGAAGTAATGCTCCACCAACTGAGTATCCCATATGCATTTGGGTTTACGTAATCCTCATCGTGCGAAGTTGTTCTGTACAACTAGCTAATTTCCTCCAAGTCTAAACAGGTAGGTTCTACAAACCTCTCCCCTTCTGATGGGTCTAATGGAACAAAGAATCTGTATTCCCTTGACTCAAATGTCATTTTTCGTGTCTTCAAATTGATTATGGCTTGGTTATCAAACACCTAATCCAAGCCAAGTAATGCTAGATATGGTGTTGTGCCGTCTACTATTTCAATCACTTCGAAGTCTGCTTTAGTGCGCACTCCATCCAGGTCTACTGTTACTCCTTTCAGTCTACCGATTGGTAGGAATCTATGTTGGTTTGCTAGTTTCAGTTGAACCGGTGAGTATCCTAATGTGGTATCTCCCATGCATTTCCATGTCTTATTTAGTAGTACATCGACTTTAGGTCCTAGATACAGTATGATATCTCCCATGTTGAAGTCTCCGATGTTGGAATTCAACCTGAACTCCCTACTTGTTCTTCTCCTTATATGTAGGTGATTGACTGTTTTTTGTTCTGATTTTACTTCTGTCTCTGTACTACATATTTCTAATATAGTTTGCAATATTTTGATAGTTGATGGATCATTCAATAGTTTTACACATGATTGCAAAAAGTCTTTGATTGTACTTACTTGTCCCATGGGTTGCATTTCCTTGGTATGATCCAATAATGGAGGCATATCGTACTCCAGTGATTCCTTGCTCTACTGTGCAGTTGAATTCGACACAGTGTCTTGCTTCATGAATTCTTTCCTGGATTTCTTAAACGTGTCCTTCTCATTCTATGCATCGAACTGTCTCCCTGGTTTGACATTCTTCTTCACCCATTGGTTTTGTACTGGTTCTTGTCAAGCTGTGTCATTTACTGTTTTAGCTCCTCCATGCGTAACTATGTTGATGTTCCATTCTTCATCCCTCGCTTTTGTTGAGATCCATTGAACATTTGGATTGTTCTGATTTCTCTTTTCCTGGATATTTACTAATAGTGTCAGACATTCTTCTGTATCATGGTCCGATGCACAACAATACATACAAGTTGTTGGTGGAAGTGTACATTCCCTTGCATAATGTCCCGGTTGTTGACAATTATGACATAACACTGGTCCTCTACCTCTTCCAAAGACTCCTATTTATCATCCTCCACCTCTGTATCCATATTGATCTCCTCTCGGCGCATTATACCGAGGCACCTGATTGTACTGCACGATATTGTATTGAGGTTGCGCTGTGTTGTAATGTGGCTGCGTGGTATTATACGGTTGCTGCGCAATATTATACTGCTGCTATGCAGTGTTGTATGGGGATGTAACTGGGTTAAATTGTGGTGCATCTTTCCCAATCATCATTTATACCTGTACTCTATATGCATATGATGTCCTCTCTCACATCAAATCCATAGTTCTACAATATTTGTCGTCCTGGCCCACTGACTTGGAAAAGTTGCAATATGAACTCTTTGGAATTGTCTGGTATTTCTGCATCATTGGGTAGTGATATGGATCATGACTTGGTTTCTTACATATCTGGCACCATAATTCTCCTGTTGGTAACAGACTTGGCATTCCTGTTGCCATATACTGCGTGAATGTTGGTCATTCGTTCTTGTGGTGTCCTTCCATCCTGCATGTGGTACACCGAACGACTTCTTGTTTGTCCTTACTTTTTTTTTGGTTTAGCTGGAATGCTAAGTTATTCAAATCCTCCTTTAGTTATTTGATGGCTAGATTCGTCTACTGATACTGGTTTTCTTCCAATTGCAGGACTACCTGCAGAGCCTCTACCTGTGTCTGAAACTTCTATTGTCGCAATGGGTATTTTAAGTGCGGTAATAGTAAATTGTTGAACAAGTGCCTGTGATGCATATTGGTCATGAGTTATTTCAATTTTCTTTTCAGTCGCTTGAATCTTTGGTCAATGTACCATACAGATTCTTCTGGTTTCTGTCTAATTTCTATCATCTCATTCATGTATTGATGTTCTAAACTTGTCTTCTAGAACTTATTTATCAATAATTTCTTGATGTCTGCAATCGTTCTGATTGTCCCTGGTGGATTGTTTGTAACTAAACTCATATACCAATCCAATGCACAATAACTTAGTGTAATCACTAGCTTTGCAAGTTTGGTATCTTCGTTTGTGATCTGTTTCGCTTCCCAAATATTTTCATAGATAAACAAATGTTTTTCTGGGTCTTCCAACACTTCTCCTTTGAATTCTGGTAACCTGATGGTGGGATCGTGTCCTGCCATCCTAAATGATAAACTACTACCTTCATGTGGTGTAGATACTTGACTAGTGCTGCCTGAAATGGCTCCTCCAGTTGCTGTTTGTTGTCTTTCTTCCTCTAAATGGTGGTTGTCTAAACAATGGTGTTCTCTTTGGTGTATTAGTCGCACATGGGTTTATGGGTTCCACACTGACATTAATATGGATAGGATTGATGCCTTATCTTCCCACTCTTGGACCTCTTGTCTTCCTCTCATATGTTGCGCACAGGATTTCCTTAATCTGCTCCATAACCCGAATATCCTCTACCTCTTCTTCATCACTTTCCAAGCCTCCCCTCATTGCTATGGCTCTCTTCCTGGTGTTCACCTTATATTGGTAGGGTACTCTGCTATGTGTCTTTCTAGTTGTTTCCATGATCCACTTGATCTGGTCATCGTCCATCATGATTGGGGCCAAGGGTTCCTCCTTCTTTCCCTTATCTGTTCCTCCTTCCATTTCTCCTCTTCCTGTTAGTGCTTCCCCCCTTCCCCCATGCACATAGGGAATTTTAGTTGTTTGAATCCATAGTCATTACCCCTTTGTTGTATAGTAGTATCTTAATAGAAGTATACAATGATCTAATATACCTTCCTCGAGGCCCACGTAGAAACTCTTGCTCCACTAGGCTGCACGACTTCACTATATCTACTACAAACTCTGTTATAAATCCTATTACAATACTGTCGAGCCAAAAATCTACTGCGCAGGTGAATTTTTTGTTCACCTGCTGTAACTGCTCAATCTGTACTGAGGTCCAATCTAACTATCGAATCTGGTTCGTTGCGTGGTTATCCTTCAACCTTAGTATCCACTCCTGCAATAAGTGTGGAAAATCATAGAAAAAGACTTCATGAAAATTAGTAAACACACGTCTCTCAAGATATTTACATGACATTACTCTAGGGTTTCTGTTATCTTTTTGTGAAAAATCCAATTCTTTTGTCTTCAACCTGATTTCTATCTCTTCTTTTGTGGGATTCCACGATCTCACCATCCCCTTATAGCGTCTCATTCTTTTCTCCTTTTCTTCATCTGCTTCAATATTCTGTTGATCTGCCTCCCTTAGATATTACACTCAACCCTCTACTGTTCCAGCCATTGACAACATAACCATTTGTTGGTTATTAATCTTTCTCTGAGTTTATATCTTTATCTTGAGTGACCCAGGGTTCATGTCTGTTTGGGGTTCCAACAAAACCTCTAAAACTATCGGCCCTCCTAGTAATCCAGAAGGAAACACAACACACATAGTGGACTGCACAGTCTCACCTGAGATAGTCTTAATGGGTGGCTCCAATACTCATGTGTTTTCCACCCAGGATTGAGTGAGGATCTGGGAAGTGTGCAATGAGGGTTCTACTTAACTTATTAATATAATAAACTATCATTCATGATTGTGTAAAGCCACAACTATTGAAAACAATAAAGAGATACATGCATCCAATCATATAACACAATTTTTACCATGGTTCACCCCCCCTTGGGCTACATCCACAAAGATCCAGCTCTTCTCTCTTTTATTATAGTCATTCCAAAATTACATTACTTCGTGCTTTACAACTCTTCTCAATCGAGTCAGGATCTAATATTAGGCGGACTAGATCACACCAGGCTCCTCAACCTGTGATCTAACCCTCAAGATCTACCCTCCTTATCCCTCTCCAGCTCAACAAATTACAAAATTAGGTCATATATCAAAACATTACATCTCATTAGCCTCTTATCTCTATCTTTCTCTCCATCTCTCTTCTTCCTCTGGGACCCAGGTATCTATATTTATACGTTTCTGGCTCGCCAGCCATTACAATGTATTGCAAAAACCCTAACCCTAACGTCATTAGGTCTTCCATGCATGCGTGCATGCTTCTCTTCCTTCCATCTGTCACTTCCCTTGTGCATGATTTCTTTCCCAAAATATCCTTTCTTTCCGCTTTGACCTGCTTCCAACAACGAATCATTAACTTCCAATGATGATGTTGTGAGGCATCGTTGTCGGTGAAATATGTAGGGGAGCCTGTGTGCATGCTTGATGAACGCCCGATGACCCAAAGGTAAGAATGGATGGAAAGAGAGAACTAGGTGGGGAAGCCCAACTTAAGTTCCAAACATGGAGATGAAGCTTTAAGGATAGATACCTTATGAAAAAAAAAGTACATCCTTGCATTAAGATTTAAAAAAAAAATTAAATGGGGGAAAGGGTTGTTGTTTCATCACAACAACATCTTAACCCATTTAAGTCCTGAAGGTTTACCTACCAGATAGGTCATAAATGGGTTACGACTGCTTGCTTTCAGTCAACATTATCACTTACCATATCCTTACACAAGGCTTGATCTAACGGTTGAGAGAGATCCCGAAGGATCCTTAGATCTACGACTCGCGTTACTTCACGACTTGAACATTCATGAGTTTTTGTCGTTTAACACCTTTTTACTCTCGGAGTGAGTCAGTGTCGAATTTGACCATAATGTATATCCAATGGTCAGGAAAGATCTCGATGTTTCTGGGATCGACGACTCACGTAACTTCGCGGCCGAAAAGATGGTCAGGGTTGAACAATAAAGCAGATCCCACAACAATGGATATGAAATTACCAGTTTCTAGTCAAACCATCTGGTTACCATTTCGACAGATTACCTTCGACAAGATTTGAATGTTGTGAGGTTTCAACATCCCGGAGCTCCAGAACTTTGAAGTCTTGAAGCTCAGAAGTGTAACAACCCTGGTTAAATAGTTGCATAGGGTTTATTAAGTATAGTTAATTAAATAATTAACTGTCTTAATGTGTATTAGTTAAGTAATGATCAACTATTAATAATATTATTTATTTACTGTTTAATAAATGTCGATTAATTAATTAATTGATTACTTAACAGATTCAATGATTTGGGTAATGAATTAAAGGGCTTAATAACTTTAAATTATTTATTATAAGACTTTACGTATGCGGGGGGGGATGAAGCATTGAGTGGAGGGATAAGGTAATAAATGGTAGGATAAGGTAATGAATGGAGGGATAAGGTGGGTAGCATTAAAGGAAGGTAGGGAGTTGGTGAATGGGGGGATATATGACTGGGCATAGGCTTACGAGAGAGGAGGATTATGAAAAATTGGGAGGAGAGGATTGGATTGGGTTGTTAGATATTTTTTTGGTTTTGGGAGTTTGGTTTTGGATATTGGGTGAACTATTGCAAGGGGCACCAGGTTTCTGGGAGTTTTGGGCTCGGGGGCCAAGAATCCTGGAGCTAGGGAGCCAGATAGGTTGCTCCTAGCTGGCTGGGTGGTTAGTCGATTTTGGGCAGGGTTTGGTCAGAGCATCAGGCAAAGTTTGGACAGAGAAACAGAGAGGACAACCAGAGAGCAGGAATTTAGCATCAGACAGAGGTATTTTTATTTATGAATTTGTTGGGTTATGTGGTTGTTATGTAATTTATTAAATTGTTGTTCATAAATTTAAATTTTGTTGCTTATATGCTGAAAGAAATTGCTTATTGCTTATGATGAATAATCTTAATGTTTAAATTTATGAGTTTTATTAGGCTTAATTTAATTTGTAAATTTAAACATTAAGATTATTCATCATAAGCAATAGACAATTTCTTTCAGCATATACACAACATAATTTAAATTTATGAACAACAATTTAATAAATTACATAACAACCACATAACCCAACAAATTCATAAATAAAAATACCTCTGTCTAATGCTAAATTCCTGCTCTCTGGTTGTCCTCTCTGCTTCTATGTCCAAACTCTGCCTGATGCTCTAACCAAACCCTACCCAAAACTGACTAACCACGCAGCCAGCTAGGAGCAGCCTATCCGGCTCCCTAGCTCCAGGATTTCGTGAGGATTCCTGGACCCTGAGCCCAAAACTCCCAGCAACCTAGTGCCCCCTGCAATAGTTCACCCAATATCCAAAACCAAACTTCCAAAACAAGAAAAATATCCAACAGCCCAATCCAGTCCTCTCCTCCCAATTTTTCATAATCCTCCTCTCCCGTAAGCCTCTGCCGAGTCATATCTCCCCCCATTCACCGTCTCCCTACCTTCCTTTAATGCCACCCACCTTATCCCTCCATTCATTACCTTATCCTACCATTTATTACCTTATCCCTCCACTCAATTCTTCATTCCCCCCCACATACGTAAAGTCTTATAATAAATAATTTAAAGTTATTAAGCCCTTTAATTCATTACCCAAATCATTGAATGTGTTAAGTAATCAATTAATTAATTAATTGACATTTATTAAACAATAAATAAATAAATAATATTATTAATAGTTAA
>JZKD02S1673971.1:399865-420172 GCA_000966675.3 Picea glauca
CTATCTTGGAGCGTCAACTATATTGACCTAACTCCAAATAGAACCCGTAAGCGGAAGTGTCACTATCTTGACCAAGCTTCCCCAGCAAGCAACTGACAGTCATCATCACACGTCTAGGGGAGCGTGAGCTAACACCATCCTCCCATGACTTCAGGTTTCAGAGGATACACAGTGGGAAATGCCTCCACCCCTCCTAATAGGACTAGGGTCCACACCCAACAATGGAATATACAGTGGCACCATGTTGTTGGGAGTTTTGGGCTCGTGGGCCAGGAATCCTCACGGAATCTTGGAGCTAGGGAGCCGGATAGGCTTCTCCTAGCTAGCTGGGTGGTTAGTCAATTTTGGGCAGGGTTTGGTCAGAGCATCAAGAAAAGTTTGGACAGAGCAGCAGAGAGGACAACCAGAGAGCGGGAATTTAGCATCAGACAAAGGTATTTTTATTTATGAATTTGCTAGGTTATGTGGTTGTTATGCAATTTATTAAAGTGTTGTTCATAAATTTAAATTCTGCTGCTTATATGCTGAAAGAAATTGCTTATTTCTTATGATGAATAATCTTAATGTTTAAATTTACAATTTTTTTTTAGGCTTTGTTAAATTTGGTTCTTACAGGAAGGCTTAGCTCCCTTTGAGCCTAGTGCAGGGTTCTAGGGTCCTGGTTGTATGGGATTTTGGCAAGCCCCGAGGGATAAATTATTAAATCTTATCCAAGATTTGGTTAAGGCCATGGATTTGAACCTACGGTCACTCAGAACAATGGTTTGAAGGAAGCGCCCTTCATCTACAGAACTCGAATTTGACAACAGGAAAATGGTAATTTCAAGGGATGGACATGACTGTAGTAGTCCCATAGAGTCTGTCCTGACTCTATATCTATGGTTCTGGTCCTTGGGAAGTCCCTTGAGGGTTTTCCAATCAACACATGGGACAAAGTATTATTGATCCAGATTTAGGAGTGGAATGAACTGATTATAGACTGAACACAATAAACACAGAGATATGAAGAACAACACAGATCTTCAATGAACAATATCTTCTATTAAATAAATGAAATAGGTTGAAATTGTAAAACTACAGAACTAAAACACTTTATCGAATGGTGGTAGCTATCTCTGAGAAGGGATGTAGCTTCTACGCACATCCATCTGAGCAGAATGATTACAATGAGGCTCTAGAGGCCTTTTTGATATTACTCATGAATGCCAAAACCCTAGACATCCAAAAACCTAACCATAGAAGGTGAAACACCAAAAGTCATGTGGGCCCCTATAGGTAAGTTGGTACCTCAACTTCCCAAGGTCGTAATGTTTTCATACAACCTTTGTTTTAGGTGTGTGATAGCCCATTGGAAAGGTCTTTCAGAGAACTATGGCAAGCCAAAAAAACAATGTTTAGGGCCCCAAAATGGCCCTATAAGTACAACAAGATGTGATGACATGAAAACATACAAAATAAGCCAGCTAGATTAGGTGAGAGGTCACCTATATCCACTTGGAGGATGTGTAGGGATTCATACAACCCCAAAAGTGTAGAACCTACAATTACAAAGAAGTACAAAAGAACGTGCCAAACAAAAAATGAACAAGAGGAGCCAGTTGGAATAGGTGGGTGGCCACCAATATCCACCTAGATCACTTATTTCCCCAAATTTGGTTAAAATCCCTACTAGTAGTTATCCCTTTCTAATAAGAGGTAGGAAAAAACCATATACAAAATAGGATATTCATGATTTACTTCAAATTCCTAGGTTTCTAGGCCATCAGAGCCACAATTTCTACCATTCAAACAATATAATAGATTTTTCCATTATCTAACTCAAGAATATACATATTACAACAAACAAATCAAGACAATATGAAGCTCAGAGTCACACTTATCTGAAGTTTGAAATTAGTGGGAAATTTTTGAAAGGGGTGCTCTTTTCCACCCAACCATAGCACATTTTTCTCTTTGATTATTCCTCAACTAGCCACCCACTAGCTAGATCATGATGCCATGAGATAGATGAAGCTTTCCTTTTTTCTCAGCTACAACAAGGGACAAAGGTTACTCTCCTTTTTCCACAGGGCCCTGACAGTTCAGTTTTCTATCCACCAAGCAAGGGAGCCTACTATGATTTCTCACTCAATCACTGCGTCTTCATTTATCGACTTGATTAACAAACACTGTCCAAGTGCTCCTGTACCCAGAACAACATGTATTTCTCAATTATCCTCCCAACCATAGAACCTCGCATGCTATGCTCACCCTCTGCTTTTTTTTTTTTCTCGAATGGTCTTCTGACCTACTCATATGTATCTTCTTCCCTCTTCCCACAATTTTCCTGACTTTTCTTTCCCTTCCCAATAAGATTTCGTGGGTTAGATCAGGAAGTTTTTCCAGACGGGTACTCTGCCCATCTCCTCATTTACTCTTGAGGAAGACTTCCCAACTACCAGCTTGGATGGTAGTTAAATTTTATAGGCTAGAAGACTATTATGGGTTTGAGCCATTTATATCCAACAACGTACTAGTCTGGCAGGGTCATCTCAACCATCATTAGCTTCCCTTACCATCCCCTCTCATGCATCATGATCCATACTAGCCACCTACTTTCAACAATTATGCCACATTTTTCCATTTTTATTTAATAACATAACACACACACACACACACACACGCACACACACACACAATACCTTTGATAAAAAGGTTCATAATCTTTTCCAAAATTCTCATGACAGGTTTGTCCACAATATTTTATCCAAATATAATTACATTTACAAGATGGAGGAAACATGGGTATTACAATGAAGGACAATGTAAATTCAAGCAAGACACTCATAGGTGGATAATACTCTTCATTCCATTTCTAGTGATATGTGGAACACCACGTAATTCCTCACAGTTAGGAAGATATGGCCTAGTGAAGTTGGAAGCCCCAAAAAATGGTCAAGAAGCCCCTCGTTGGTTACAAGTCAATTATTGAAAGGGTAAAGTGGTTGTAATAATAAAGTCAAGAATACCTAAAGTTAAGGAAAGTGGTTACCTACTAAAAGTATAAATACACCTCAAGGAGTCATTCACAAGAACATTCACACACTTATTAATTGATCATCTTTCTTGTGAACTAGTGATCGTTTGGCTAAGGTTATAATGGTAATTTCTAAGGTAGTGAAGGAAGCAGGAGGGTAGAAGTCTCGGGGTTGCAGAGGAGAGAGATATTTATGAGGAAACCTTAGTTTACCCGATCCTTGTAGGTCATACATAGGGTGTCCCATGAGGACCCTGCAAGTTGCACAATAGTTGTCACGCAAGGACCTGCGTGACATGATGTATTAGTTCCGCAAGGGCAAGACACGTTTAGGGGATATGCTTGTGCCAGTTCCCTTAAGTCAGAAGCAAGTCTATAGGTCAACATTACAGTGTTTTAGGTCATCTACATAAGTACTGGTATGTTTTTCTACTTGTTTTTGAAGGTAATGTTTGGTTATGATATGGTGTATGCTTGAGGCATACTTGGCATGTTTGGTATTGGAACATGGTTAAGGTACAACTTGGCTACATGGTTGAGTGAGGAGCACTCTTGTATCAAGTTTAGTCTATGATATGGTTGTTATCTTTGAGATGGTTTTTCATGGTTGAGGGATACACTTGACGTATGGTGGCATATGCATGAGGGACATACACTGGTTCTTTGAGGGACTTCATTGATGATATGGTACAGGTCTATACATGGTTATGGTATATAGTGAATGTTCTTCATATGATTGATGCTCTAGTATTTGGTATATGGTACATGTTCTTCATATGATTGATGCTCTAGTATTTGGTATATGGTTTGATCTATGATTGGATACTCATTGTTTATCTACATTTGGTATATATTTTGATACGTGATTGATGCATGCCATACTCCATTTGTTGGTACATAATTGATGCATGGTATAGTACAAGTTTTGGTATAACAATGAAAACTACAGGTTGATAGTGCAGTAACAGTGACAGGTCAAATACAATGACAAGTTGATGTAACATAGGCAGTGGTAGTGACAATGGTAGTGGTAGTGGCAGTGACGAATATAGTGACAGTGACAGAGGTAGTGACAATGATAGTGGTAGTGATAGTTGGTCTACAATTATATTTCATGGTGGCAGGACGGGGAAAAGAAAGGGGGTTGTAGCCTTCTTCCGATTGGTGTCAGAGAACTCAGCGAGTTGGAGCTTCCTTCAGGTTGGATCCTGAGAATCAAGGGGTTGTAGCCTCCTTTTGGTTGGATCCAGAGAATTCAGGGAGTTGTATCTTCCTTCAGGTTGGAGCCTGTAAATAGGGGGTCATAGCCTCCTTCTAGTTGCAACTAGAGAATCAAGAAGTTGGTGCTTCCAATGAATGTAATCTTTGATATATAAGAAAACATTCCATGGTTTTCTGCCATTTGGGTTTCCACGTAAATTCTGGTGTACTGTGTATTTGATGTGATGCTTCTTATGTTTATATTATCATGATACATTTATGCCATATTGCTGATGATATATTGTTGATTAACTTGAAGTTGATATACTATGGTTAAAAGTGATAAAAGTGCTCATACTGATTCACCCCCCCCTCCTCAGTATTCCAACATATACAAATTGCATTAGCATGTCATTAACTAAGTAGGTGTTGTGGGACTATGATGAAAATATATTTTTGATATTTCACATTAGTCTAATATGGAATGACAATCTATGTTTCCAACAAAACTTGTCAGTTCTCTGCCAATTCATAAATTTCTAACTGTAAATTCTGAGACGTTGACAAAGAAATGTTCATGCAAATGATCATAAGCTATTGAAGTCTGACTAGATAAGCATTCCAATATATTGGATCACTCTAAGGGAGAATGGACCCTAGATTGCCTTGCTAATAAAATTTAAGGCACCTTGTTTAATTGATTTAATGAATAAAAATTCTCAAGAACTTGCAGGCACATCGAATGAGGCGACCACACAAAAACAAAGAGGCATAAAAATCATACCTTTTTGATATGAACATTCCTTTAGACTCTCCCAATTTTGATCCACATATTCATCCTCCACGTCTTATTCATTTTTAGTGATGACTTTCATAGGCTTGATCATCTCAACAAAACCTTGACTTGTCTATAGCCGTTTCATGGAAACCATCACATCCATAGCTTGTTTATGCAATTGCGGTTGAAGATGTTGGTTTGGAATATATTACACTTCTTGAAGATAAAGAAAAAACTTGAAGTAACTATTGTGAGATCCAGATATTATAGAAAATATAATTTGATGGCATACTGCTTACTTTCTGAAAGAAGGCAATGGTTGTTGATTGATCTCCACTGTGATGAGGCTAAAAGCAGTCTTTGTAGGAAAGGACATATCTTTCTTTGCCCTAATGACTAGTGATATTTATTTAGAAGTAGAAAGAACTGATTAACAGACTGAATACAATAAACACAGAGATATGAATCATAACACATATATCCAGTGAACGATATCTTCTATTGGATAATGAAATAGGCTGAAACTGTAAAATTGCAGAACTGAAACACTTGATCAAATGGTGGTAGCTATCTCTGAGAAGATATGTGGCTGCGAAACACATCCATATGAGAAGAATCAATTAAAATGAGGCTCTAGAGGCATTTTTGGTATTACTCATGAAATCCAAAACCATAGACATCCAAAAACCTAACCCTAGGAGGTGAAATGTCAAAATTCATGTGGGCCCCTATGGGTAAGTTGGTACCTCAACTTCCCGAGGTCGTAAATTTTTCATACAACCTCCATTTTAGGCATGTGATATCTCGTTGGAAACGTATTTTAGAGAACTACAAATTTTTCCATCAAAATCTGACTCTGTCTACAATTTGACTGTGGCGAGCCAAAAAAAAAACTATTTAGGCCTCCAAAAGGACCTTGGAAGTAAAACAAGATTTGCTGACATGAACACATACAAAATAAGATAGTTGGATTAGGTGAGAGGCCAAAAATATCCCCCTGGAAGATTCGTAAGGCTTAAAACATCCCCAGAAATGTAGAACCCACAATTACAAAGAAGTACAAAAGAACGCGCTGAACTAAAAATGGATAAGAGGAGCCAATTGGAATAGGTGGGTGGCCACCAATAGCCAACTGGATCAATCCTAACCCCTTAGGAAGTAATGGTCTACATTACGTTGAGTTCCCCCATCAGGTGAGGAAAATTCTGCTGGATTTGGCCCCGGGTGAGCCACTTGCCTTGGTGTAGGAGTTTCTCTACCTTGACATCCTGACAAAGCTAGATCCTCTGTTGGCAAGTGCCCTTGACCTATGTGTCCACTATATGATCAATGGATGCTTGTTCCATGAAGTCAGGGTTGAGAACTATGGGTGCCAATTTTTTGGTGATCTCTGAGGTGTCCAATAATGGTGGAAAATATGGTCGAAGGAGGTCCACATTGAACACTAGGTGCAGGCCAAGGAAGGGTGGAGTGTTGAGCTCAAAATAATTGATACCCACGAGCTTGGTGATAATGTAAGGCCCATAGCGAAGAGGGTAGAGCTTCTGATGGGGCCCTGTGATATGCTCCTTCTACAAATGTAACCAGAATTTGTCGCCAACCTGCAACTGGTGTGGTACCTTATGTTGATCATGGCACTTCTTGTACTTAGTATTGGATTTCTGCAAAATCTCTTTGACCTGTTGGCGGATGTGCTGAATCTGCTCAATGAATCTGGTGGATTTTTCGACTGTAGATTGATCATTAGAAGAGTTTGTCTATGTGGTGGCAAGAGGAAGTGAAACATCAATGGGTTGTAGGGGTTAGAATCCCAACCCCATCTGAAATGGGCTATGGCCGGTGGAGCTATGGAGAGCTTTGTTGTAACTGTGCTGAACATAGGGGAGACTCTCATCCCATGTACGTGGATTATTAGAGTTGTACATGCATAGGATGTGCACAATCATCCAATTGACAAACTCTATTTGGCCATCTGTTTGGGGGTGGAAAGGATTGGATTTTGTGATCTTGGTGTCCAATAGTGACCAGAGACTCGACCAAAATGTGTTGAGGAACCTTCTGTCCCGGTCAAAGATAATGGTATGTGGTATCCCAAAGTGGACCCACACTTTTTCGAAGAATAGCTTGGTAGTATCTTCCACTGTGATATTATTCTTGCAGGCTGTGAGGATGACCATCTTTGAAAACCGATCAACAACCACAAATATGTAGTCATTTCCTTACCTAGTGGACATAAGGCCATACATGTAATCCATTGAGGTGGATTCCGAAGGCTTCTTGGGAGTAGGAAGAGGGGTGTATAAGCCTTGCTTCTTGATGGCTGTATTGTCGATGGCATAGGAAGTGCAAGATATGATATACTTATTGATGTCCTATCGAAGTTTTGGCCAATAAAAATGTTTCTGAAGAACGACCATAGTTTTCTCCATGCCAAAATGTCCTGCCATCCGACTGTAGTGGGATTCCCAAATCAGCTTTGCATGCTCACTTGTAGGATCATAGAGATGGCCTAGGTGGTATAATAGTTTGTCTTGAATGTGAAAATGGGTGATAGTTGCGCCTGTACACAAGAGATGATAGGTGGTGGTGAAGTCTGGATCTTGTTGATAAAGTTGGGGCCACTCAGATGCTTAGTGTCCACAGGAATGGATCACAGTGGTGAGTGCAGCCACAAGAGGTCGACTGAGGCAGTCAATGACATGATTTGAGATACATGTCTTATACTTGATGTTGAGATGGAATTGTTGTAGGTAGGTGGACCACTTCTGATGGTGGTCGTTCTGCAATTTCCCCTGTGTCTGTATGAACTGCAGATGCTTGTGATTAGTGTGTATGATTTCCTCCTTTTCCAGAATGTAGTGTTTCCATTGACGACATGCTTGTACAATGGAATACATTTCCTTTTCATAGGTGGGGTATTTATCTACAATATCTGAGAGTGTATCACTATGCTATTCCACTAGATGACCATTCTGACTGAGAATTTCACCCACAACATAGTCAGATGCATCAGTCTCAATCTCGAATGGTTGCTACAGATCGAGAAAGGAGATTATTGGAGCTGAGCACAAGAGATGATTCAGATCATCGAATGCTCATTTTTTTTTCCTTCCCTCACATGAACTTGGCCCTGCCAGCTCCCTTGGTCACCTGGCTAAGGGTCCATGCAATATGGGAGAATCCCAACACGAACCGTTGATAAATGTTGGCTAGTCCCAAGAAGCTCCGAAGCTTGGTCAATGTGGTTGGGGATGGCCAGTCAGGGATGACTTGGATCTTATCTAGTTCAACATGTACCCCATGCTCATCAACAATGTATCCCAAGTATTGGACCTTGTTCATGGCAAAAGAGCATTTTTCCAAGTTGGCATATAGCTTGTGTTGCCACAAAGTTCTCAAAACTTGCTGAATATGCCACATGTGCTCCTCCCATGTTTTGCTGAAGATGAGGATGTCAACCAAATATACCACCACAAAGAAGTTTATGAAGGGTCTCAATACATCATCCATCAATTTCATGAAAGTGGCTGGTGCATTTGTTAAGCCAAAGGGCATGAATAGCCATTCAAAGAGACTTTCTTTAGAATTGAAGGCTGTCTTCCATACATCAGTTGGTTCGATGGGAACCTGGGGGTATCCATATTTTAGGTCAATATTGATGAAGAAATTCCCCCCCTTGAGTTGGTCAAGAAGGTCATCAGTATTGGGAATGGGGTACCAGTTCCTAACTGTGATTCTGTTTAAGGCTCTGTAATCAATGCAGAGTCTCCAAGTCTCGTGCTTCTTCTACACAAGTACAATCAAGATTCCATAAGGGGAGGAGATGGGTATGATGTGACCCTTCTAGAGAAGCTCTTGGATATGACACTTGATTTCATCATTTTCCATCAACAAGCGACAATAGACTAGTCCATTAAGTAGAGGTGCGCTGGGGGTCAGATCAATTAGATGCTTGACTTGGGAGTGTATTGGTACCCCTGTAGGTGAGGAGAATATGTCTCTGTATTCTTCCACGATCCTGTCCACTTGATTCTGCTACAAAGAGATGATATGTGTAGAGGCCATAGATGTGGCAGTGACCTTCTTCTTACTATGACCATGGATCACAAAGAAGACAAACTTTTTGGTCTGTGAAATGACCTTACTACATTTATTAACATATATTAAGGAAATAATAGTACGTGAAGCTACCTCTATTATCCTGTACAATTGTCTACTCATACACAACATGACGCTTCCACAAATATGGTTGTCCTAAAAGAACATCACAAACTTCAAGGGGAGAAATATCACACAATACCTCATCTTTGAAAGGCTTGATGCCATAGGGCAGATGACACTGTTGGCTGACACAAATATCTCTTCCTTAGAGAAGCCAACCAATGGTGTAGGGCTATGAGTGCGGTGTCATTGGCAGGTCTAGCCACTTGATGACCTCTACTGAAATCAGGTTCTTCTGACTATCGCTATCGACAATGAAATAAAGCAAAGCCCCCTTTACCCACATCTGCGAGTGAAAGAGGTATTCCCCTTCCTATGGTTCTTCTAGATCGCTTGGTCGAAATTTGGTGGTGGTGATAGTGGCACTGGGTTCAACATCGATAATCCACTTTCCTCTTTCAGGATTTGATTCGGAATTAGAATCGGTCATTGACTCAGAAGCCTTTAGTTCGACCATGAGTGACTGCTTGAAGCAACATTGTTCGGTGTTGTGTCAAGGGCTTTTATGGTACTCACACCATTTTCCTATGTCCTTCTTTGTATTTTCATTTCCTTTCTTCTGTTGCATCTTGGACTGGTTTTCTTGAGGGCGACCATCTCGAATTGGTCCCTTGCTGTGTGGGTTGGGGCCGCCTTTGCATTGCTTAGGTCGTGAAGGGTTTGCAGAGCCAAACTCTCTCCTTTTCTACTTAAATTTCTGCTAAATCTTGACAACGTATCTATAGGCCGTGCCCAATGAAGTGATGTCCAAGAAATCCATTTATGTTTGAATGTATCTATGCAAAAAACCGAGGTATTTGAGCACCAGATGATGCTCATAGTCTTTGACAATCAATTTGTTGCACAGGGTATGGAAAATATTGGTGAAATCTGGTACTGTCTGATCCCTTTCTTGACGTAGGGTGGTCCATCTAGTGTACTGGTCCTCATAGCTTCCAACATGGTAGTACTGTTCTTTAATGGTGTCCTGAAAGGAATCCCATGTAGGGGCCACCACAAACATTGCAGATCCCTCTACGACCCTTTGCTCAAAGTAAGTATCCCACTAGTATTTAACATGGGGAATGACCTTGAGGAGTGAAAAAGTGATATTTTCCCTATCGAAGAGATTATGGACCAAAAAATACCTTTCGAGAATATTCAACCATTTATCTACAACATCCACATCTATTAGTCCTTCAAATAATGGAATATCAAAATTTACCTGTACCTTGAAGGGGGTTGCATGGATTCTTGATGAAGATGCTTCTCCTGTGGGAATTCGTCGAAGGATTTGCGTGAAGTTTTCCATCATTTTGTTCCCTTGTTGCATGAGGGATTCCTCGAGCAACATTTTAATATGATATCCTACTCCATCATCTTTATTTTTGTCCCCCATGGGTTGTTGTCAAGTTCGGTGTGACCGATATTGCAATGGCTGGATTGGTTTGAGTCCCAACTTCTTGTACCTATATCTTGTTGGGGACATGCACGAAGAAAAATAAATGAAGAGTAGACCGCTTTGATACCAATGATATAGATTTAGGAGTGGAATGAACTGATTAACAGACTGAATACAATAAACACAGAGATATGAAGCATACCATAGATATCTAGTGAACACTATCTTCTATTGAATAATGAAATAGGTTGAAACTGTAGAATTGAAACACTTGCTCGAATGGTGGTAGCTATATCTAAGAAGAGATGTGGCTACTATGTGCATCTGTCTGATCATAATCAATTACAATGAGGCTCTATAGGCCTTTTTGATATTACTCATGAATTCCAAAACCATAGACATCCAAAAACCTAACCCTAGGAGGTGAGACATCAAAAGTCATGTGGGCCCCTGTGGGTAAGTTGGTACCTCAACTTCCCGGGGTTGTAATGTTTGCATACAACCTCCGTTTTAGGCACCTGATAGCCCGTTGGAAAGGTATTTAAGAGAAATACACATTTTTCCATAAAACTCTGACTTCATCTATAGTTTGACTGTGGAGAGCCAAAAAAACACTATTTAGGCCTCCAAAACGACCCTGGAAGTACAACAAAATGTGCTGACATGAAAGAATACAAAATAAGCCAGTTGGATTAGGTGAGAGGCCACCAATATCCACCTGGAATATGTGTAGGGATTCGAACATCCCCAAAAGTGTAGAACCCACAATTACAAAGAAGTATATGTAACACCCTAGGTTTTGAACCCCCATTTTAAATAATGAATTGTTACAATGCTGAGAGGCCTGGGTGCCCAAACAATTATTTAAAGGGCCAGTATGCCCAAGAAATGTAATTATTTGACCATTATTAATAATAAACACATCGCTGGCTACTAGACGGACAAGGACTAGAATTATAGGGGGTTATGATTCCACAAGAGAGGGGGCTTGAGAGGCTAAATGTTTATTCCTATTTTAATTACCTTTTTTCCTAAAGGAGGGAATCAGTTACGTGAGATTTTTGGGGAGGCTAGGAGGTTCTTGATTTCCCCATGAGCATACTTAAACCCACCCCTGGTCCGATTGTGGGGTTGGTCATTGTCTTGTCTGCTCCATCACCTTTATGTTACCTCATTCTTACCCTCACACACTCACATGCACGCACTTTCATGCAACCATTTACCCATTCATTGACCCATCCTCATCCGCATATTGGATGGGGAAAGGGAGACGAACTGTTGAAGAATTAGCCACAGGATAGTTGGCTGTAGTGGTCGCTAGTGTGATCCAGCCATGACTTGAGGCCTTCATGTCTGAGATGCATTGTCCTGTGACCCATTTTTCTCACAACTATGAGTCATGAGAGTTCCAACATTGATATTCTAGACCAATTGTGTTGGAGGCCCAAAATAAAGGAGAAGGACTGCTTGAGGGACTGCGTGGCAAAGAAAAATGGAGGTAC
Organism: Picea glauca; assembly: GCA_000966675.3. Classification (NCBI taxonomy): domain Eukaryota; kingdom Viridiplantae; phylum Streptophyta; class Pinopsida; order Pinales; family Pinaceae; genus Picea; species Picea glauca. The sequence goes on from JZKD02S1673971.1 coordinate 411,964, forward strand.
ATTCTCTTGGGCAGTATAGGATGGGTAGAAGAGAGCTGGGTACTTTGGATTATTGTGTGTGTTGGGAAACCTGTGAGAGATTGAGAGCTGACTGGTTTGGGAACCCAAGTACACTTTGGAACCGTCCTTGTGGATTCATAACCCTAGATCGGGGGTGACATTGTTGTTGATATTTGGAGAAATGGTGTCTACGGTTGGGTGAAACGTCCTTGGTTTGCAGCCAGTTGGTGTCGTATTTTTTTAAAGATAAGTGCTCTCTATTGTGTTATCATTTATATGTATATGAATGCATTTCCATTGTGTATATTTAATTATCATTAATTGAATCTTTAGAACATGCATTCTTGCTGGATATTATTGTGCATGTTATTAATTCTCTTATCTTATGCATATTTAGTAAATAAAGAAGGTATCGGTCTGAGAAATAAGTCGAAGGGTGGGCTTGAAGGTAGCATCCCCCGACCTGTGGGTGGCTGGGGATGTTACAAATTGGTATAAGATATTCCGGTTGAAACACCGGGCTGATATGGGCCGGGTCTGTTGGTTAGAGTCTCATGGTCGATATCGAACTCTAACCGTGAAATTGAAAATCTCAGGAGGAATGGCATTGCAGAAACTACGTAGGAGACATACCATCATAGATCCTCTATAAGGGTTCGAAGGATCGTGACCGTTCCTTTTGAATTCGGGAACAATCGACACAGTAGGATTAGGAGAGATCTGGGATCGTTGGATAAGAGGACAGGTGGACAAGGGTCGTCCGATAAAAATGAAGCAAGGTTAAGGTCATGACCGTCAGATCCCATTGGAGAGAGAGATCAACGACCAATAGGAATTGTGGGGAACCAAGTTGCATGGGAGTTAATTTCCCAAGGTGGTCCCGCAATCCAAACCATGATTTTTACAAGGGGTTACATTTCAACGTCAGGAGAATTGCGGGGCAAAAAGTGGGTTACTCCAAACTGTCTATGCACACCCACAAAAATTGAAAGGCATGCAGTGATGTGACATGTAAGTGCTTGAGCGATGAAACTCTGAAGAGATGAAGTATCTGAGAATCGTTGATCTGTAGGAGGACACACGTCCACCGATCGCGTGCTCTAGATAAAACACTCCAGGAAAAAGTGAGCGAGGAGGGGGTTTGAATTTTGAGACTTCCAAAACCCGAAGACCCGAAAGGATATCGACCTTCGATCTACCGAGAGCCATGCATCACTAGATCCAGGGCTTCAGATGAAAGCTAGTGGGGCCAGACAAGTTTTGAAAATTGAGATGTTTGAATCCCAAAGACTCGAAGGGATCTTAGCCATTAATTTGCTAAGATCCATGCATCACCATATATAGGGCTTCGGATAAAAGCCAATAGGCTTAGATAGATTTTTAATTTTGAGATTTTTGGAGTCTCTAGTCTTGAAGGAATCGTAGCCATCGATCCACAGGAGACATGCATTAGAAGATTGCAAGATTCGAACAAAAACATTTTTTAAGGAAAAATGTTGAAGTTTGAGATCTCCGAAGTCTGGAGCCCCGAAGTAAAACATAGCCATTAGATTGAGGAGGACACATGGAGAAAATCCGTGAAATCTAGGTGAAGACTCAAAGTGAATCTTAGTCGTTTGATCCAGGAGGACATGTGGTGAAAGATTAGCCAGTTCGGGAATTCGGGGTTTGGGATAATTGGAAGTGTGCTAGTATGAAAACTCCCAAAGTCCCGAAGCCCAAAGAGTCAAAGTGGTGGGGCATGTTGACGTCACCTGGAGGTGATGTGGACCCCAGAAATCTGAAGTGATGTGGCTTGCGGACGTCACCTAGGATGACATGGACACATGGGATGTGTGCCACATGTTGGTAATATTTGAGCATTTGGAATATTGAAAATTCGTTTAGAACATGACACGTGTCACCCGCCTGATTGGGCCATGTGTCCACTTCCATCATTTCTCCACTCGGTGACATATCGTGCAGTCCGAATATTTGGCGCTCTGGAGGGGAAAAGATATGACAAGTAGCGTTGGGTTGAAAACTCCCGAAGGCACAAAGGCCGGAGTACATATCGACTATTGATTCCATAAGACACATGTTGAAGGATCGTCGACTTCAGGTGAAGGAACTCTAGGATAAAGTTCAGGAGGGAATTTTGAAACTTCTGAAGCCGGAAGAGCCGAAGTGATTCACAACCAATGGTCTGTGGGAGGACACCCGTTGGCAGATCATGAAATCTAGGTAAAAGCATTCCGGGAAGAGGCAAGCGAGAAAATTTGATACTCCTGAAGCGCGAAGTCCCGAAGTGGATCTCGAGCGTTGATTGTGAAAGAGGATGATGACTGTTGATCCAGTCCTAGTTGAAAGTTCCTAAGTCCCGAAGCTCTAGACAAGCACTTTTCAGCTAAGTGCAGGGTCATGGCCATGGTCATATGCAAATTGAGACCTGAGGGAAGGAGCGCTAAGGTCTGAATTGGTGGTCTTCGAGACAAAAAGGTGCTAAGGAAGGATTTATCCACAGTTCCTAGCCGTGGTCACCTGGGAGGGGGGTTGAAGGAAGTGCCTGCACAGGATGAAATTTTGTTTCAGCCAAGGATAACAGGACACTGTTATTTTTAGAGAATGGGGATATGATCTCAATGAACAGAAAAAAAAGAAAGAGACCTGTAGCATGGTTTGGCAATTTTGTTTATCATATGCATAATTCTAACAAAATTGTCCCTTTCACATTTTCTAGAATTAAGGGGCTTAAGCACATCATCTCAGGATGCATATTAAGGAAATGGAAGAAGGCGAGGGAGCCTCTAGTCATGATAAAGAAGCCAAAGGCCAAAACACCAGAGTTGGTAATGTAGAGACAGATTCCAATGGATGCAAGGGAAAAGGAGAGTAGGAAACATTAATAGAAATGGTAAGAAGCTTGAAGATGGAAGTGCAGAGCTACAAAGAAGAAAATGAGAGATTGATGAGAGAGAAAAGTCAGATAAATGCTCGAGTGTTGCAGAGCTTGAATCAATTGCAGAGGAAAATGAATAAGGGATCGAACTCAAGACAAGAGGAATAAGGCAGGTGTCATGAAAGAATAAATGATCATGGAAGAGATGGTTATTCCAGAAGTGCTAGCAGAGCTCATGGACACCACTCACCTTCTTACTCAGAAAGAAATCTTTATGCATCAGATGATCACGTAAGCAGTCCAGAGGTGTCCCCTGTTAGGCAACAAAGAAGGAAACAAGAGGTAGATAGTTTGCAAGGAGAGCTGAGGAAGCTCAAGACACCTTCCTTTGATGGAGAAAGATAAAGGGAAGATGATGTCAAAGCATGGTTTCTTGGGCTTCAAAGATATTTTCAGTTACATAACTATTCATCAAACCTGGAAGTCAGGATTTCCACCTACCATTTACATGGGAAAGCTGCAATATGGTGGGACCAACTGAAGCAAGTGGAGCATGTTAATGAAAGTAGGATCACTTGGAAACAGTTCAAGAATTACTTCCAGAAGGAGTACCTCTCAGAGCATTTATATGACAAGAAAATGCAGGATTTCTTTGAACTCAGGTTGGGAAGCATGACTATGGTAGAGTACGAGAAGAAGTTATTGGGATTGTTAAAATATGTCAGGTTAATTGGTGATGAGAAAGTGAAAATACATATATTTCTAAGTGGATTGCCAACCTTTTATAAGGAAAATATTAAGTATGATGAACCCAAGACCTTGACTGAGGCCATCAAGAAGGCTAAATACCTGTGTGAGCAAGGCCAGAGAAGAGAATCCCTACAGAAATCTTGGAAGGACAAGAAAAATGCGAAGTTTGATTAGAGGAGGAAAGGATTCAAACCTCCCTTCAATAGGAATGAGCCTAATAGAAATAATCAAGATCAGTATGCTAAGGAAGATTTCAAGAAGGAATATTCCTTGGGAAAAAGGGGAAGACCAACAATCCAATGCTGGGGATGCAAGGAAGAACACCTATACAAGGATTTCCCACACAGAAAATACAAAGTGAAGACTATGCACAACATCCAAGAGGCTACAATAGTCGAAGATATGGGAAGAATCTATGCATCTTTAAATGATCGACAAGCAAAGTACCAATCTAATATGATCGAGGTGGAAGGTAAGATCATAAATCAACTTGTTGCTATTTTGATTGATTCAGGAGCAAGTCATTGCTAAATTGATCCTAAGATAGTGGATGGATTACATTTGGAGAAAAGTAAACTTGGAAAAGCAAGTTTGGTTCAATTAGCCATTGGAACCAAAAGAAGAATCCATGATATGGTTAGAAGATGTTCCATAAGTCTTAATGGTGTGAATAATAGTACTGATCTAAATATCATACCATTGGGGTCTTATGATGTTCTGATTGGGATGGATTGGTTGGAAAAACATCATGTTGTCCTAGATTTTCATAACAAGACATTTACATGTCTTGATGGAAATGGAAAACATAGCACTGTGAAAGGAGTTCCAAGACCCATCTCTATAAGGGAGATTTCGACCTTACAACTGAAAATATGTTTTATAAAAGGATGTCAACTATATGTAGCTCATGTGGAAGATCCATATAATACAAAGGGGCCAAGCATTGAAGATTTCTTGGTACTACAGGAATTTGAGGATGTATTCCAAGAGATGCCCAGATTGCCACCAAGAAGGGAGATAGATTTCTCAATTGATTTAGTGCCATGAGATGCCCTGGTATCAAAAAAACATTATAGAATGAGCACACCAGAGTTAAAATAATTACAAATGCAGTTGGAAGAATTGTTGAAGAAAAGGTACATACGTCCAAGTGTTTCACCCTGAGGAGCACCCGTACTTTTTGTCAAAAAGAAGGATGGAACCTTGAGGCTGTGTATTGACTTCCAACAGTTGAACAAGTACACTATAAAGAACAAGTATCCACTACCCCGAATTGATGACCTCTTTGATTAGCTAAGAGGAGCAAAGATATTTTAAAAGATTGACCTGAGGGAAAGATACCATCAGGTAAGAATCAAGGAAGAAGACATTCATAAGACAACCTTTAGGACCAGGTATGGGCATTATGAATTTGTAGTGGTACCATTTGGACTGACCAATGCACAATCTGTCTTCATGTGCTTAACGAATGGCATATTCATAAATTATTTGGACAAGTTTGTCATAATATTCCTGGATGACATACTTATCTATTCTAAGTTTGAAGAGGAGAATGAACATCACTTAAGATTGGTATTGCAAGTACTGAAAGAACATCAGTTGTATGCCAAGCAGATCCATTACTTGGGACACATTATTTCAGAGCAGGGCATAGCAGTAGATCCAGAGAAGATCGAAGCCATTAGAGGGTGGCCAACACCCAGAAATGTGTCAGACGTAAGATATTTTATGGGATTAGCTGGCTACTATAGAAGGTTCATAGTGAGGTTTCTCTAAGATTTCTCATCTCATCACTTCTTTGCAAAAGAAGGGAACTAAATTTGAATGGACACTCAAGTGTGAAAATAATTTTAATCTATTGAAGGAATTACTTACTAGTACACCTATGTTAAATATTGTTGACCCAAATGAAAGTTTTGTGGTATGTACAGGTGCTTGTAAGGAAGGAATTGGGGGAGTCCTCACACAAAATGGACATGAGAGGAACTATTCCACACATGACTTGGAACTTCCTGCCATTGTTCACGCCTTGAGGATGTGGAGGAATTATCTCATGGGGAAGAAATTCGAATTAAGAACATACCACATTGGTCTGAAGTATCTTTTTGAACAGTCGACCTTGAATGTCAGGAAAACAAGATGGATGGAATTTTTAAGTGAGTATGAATTCGATATCAAGCATATCAAGGGAAAGGAGAATAAATTTGTCGATGCACTTAGTAGGAGAGTGCATCTCATGCATGCTACTGCTATCAGTATGCATCACTCAGACTTGAAGAGCATAATTTTAGATGGTTTTGTTACAAATCAGCATTACCTACAGGTAAAGGAGAATTTATAGCAATGAGATGTACAACATAAAATAAAGGAGTATGAGATAAAGGAATATGGATTACTCATGCATAAAAATAGAATCCATGTTCCTAGTTCCATAGAACTGAGGAATGTGGTATGAAAGGAAATGTATGATGTTGCTTATGTTGTACATCCCGGTTACCAGAAAATGATTACAACAGTAAGAAGCTAATTCTTTTCACCGGGAATGAAGAAGGATATTGTTGATTACATCACTCGATGTATGGAATGTCAAAAGGTGAAGGCTGAGCATAGGCACCCAATGGGTTTGCTGTAGCCATTGCCAATTCCAGAGAAGAAATGGGAAGTGATCACCATGGATTTCATCACAGGATTACCCATAACGAATAAGCAACATGATTCAATCATGGTGGCTAACAAATTAATAAAGGCTGCTCATTTTTTTCCTATGAAGAAAATGCATACAACAACTAATATTGTGGAAATTGTCATGAAGGAAATTGCTAGGTTGCATGGGATACCTAGGAAAATTGTCTCGAACAAAGATACAAAGTTTACCTCCAACTTCTGGAGGGGATTATTTAAAGGATTTGACACAAATCTAAACTTTATCACAACATATCATCCCCAGACAGATGGGAAAATAGAGAGGGTCAATTGAATAATTGAAGACATGCTGAGAATGCATTTGATGTATAAGCCATCTAAGTGGGAAGATTACTTACACTTCGTTGAGTTTGCAGATAATAATGGGTATCAAGCTTCATTGAGAATGAGCCCATTTGAAGCCTTGTATGGTAGGAAATGCAATACTCCAGTAAGATGGGAAAACCCAGCAGATAGAGTGGTACTTGGGCCAAAGTTTCTCAAGGACATGGAAGACCAGGTGGTCAAGATTAAGCAAAATTTAAAGGCAACTCAATATAGACAAAAATTTTATGCAGACAAGAACAAGAGAACTAGAGAATTTAAAGTAGGGGAGTATTTACTTATGAAAGTGAAGCTAAAGAAAATCTCTTTGAAATTGGGTAGTTGTACAAAGACAGAATCTAGATTCTATGGTCCATTTGAAATATTGGACAGAATAGGGACAATTGCATACATGATTGCATTACCTGCTTCCATGAATGTGCATAATGTATTTCATGTATATTTACTAAATAAATATGTACATGATCCTAACCATGTTATTGATTGGCATATGATTTAGGTAGATATAGAGGGAGACTTTCAGGTTCAGCCAACATGGGTATTGGACATAAAGGTAAAAATGATCTGGAATCGAGTTATAGAGATGGAAAAATTTCAGTGGACCTTCTATGGTCCTAAAGATGCTACCTGGGAGCATGAAGATGCCATGCAGGCAAGGTACCCGCAAATTTTTGAATACATTTGAGATTTTGATCTCTATTTTGTATATGCACTGAGGATAGTGCCAAAATGATGGGGAGGGGATGTAACACCCTAGGTTTTGAACCCCCATTTTAAATAATATTTTTTTACAATGCTGAGAGGCCTGAGTGCCCAAAAAATTATTCAAAGGGCTAGTATGCCCAAGAAATGTAATTCTTTGACCATTAATAATAATAAACACATCGCTGGCTGCTAGACGGACAAGGACTAGAGTTATAGGGGGCTATGATTCCACACGAGAGGGGGATTGAGAGGCTAAATGTTTATTCCTATGTTAATTACCTTTTTGCCTAAAGGGTGGAATCAATTATGTGAGATTTGTTAATGTTTATGCCATTATTATAGTTCTTTGCATTTCAATAGATAAGAGCATCATAAGAACAATATCACTGAGAAATACACATCCACAAGAGACACAACATTTATCCTGGGAAACCCTCTAGGGGAAGAAAACCCAGCAAAAACTTCCTTATCATAAATAGCTTATACAATGTTCAAGAGATAACTCAAACCAATACAGAAAGTCCTCCTCTAGAGATGCGCCACCCGTCTTCTCCTCTCTCCAACTTGTAATTGCAGCTTGCCTCATAAGAGAATGAGCAAGTGAAGTGTGTCTAAGAAGTGAGGCGCTAGCCTCTTATTTATGTCAACCTGGCATGTGTGAAGAGTCACCATCTGGCAAGGCCGACCTCTCACTCTGGGTGGGTAAACCCACCTTTAATTAATTCTGGATCTTCCATTATAACTGCTGGGGCCGACTTCTTATTCTGCACTTTGCAATTGTCCGATGACCAATCCGCAAAAGGGGATTTGGTCCTTATACAATTACCGACATGATTAATCCTCAATGGG
>JZKD02S1673971.1:435283-445391 GCA_000966675.3 Picea glauca
ATTTTAACTCTATTAAAATATTCTTAATCTTTCTTCAAGTGATCATCAACATTATACATCATATGGACAGTAAAAGTAAAAAGCATCAGTCACACATAAGGTATACACAGAGACAAATTTTCATGAGGAAACCCATAAAGGGAGAAAACCTCTTCTTCTTCGAAATGATAGGAAATATTTTAAGTTTTGTACATCATCTTTAATTGAGCACCAACTCAATGTGAGGCTGCTACCTCTATTTTACAAGCTGCAACTTGTTTGAGAGCACCAACTCTCTGGTTTCTCTAGCACCCACTAGAAGGAAGCACCCACTCCTTGAATATTCCAGCACCAACTGGATGGAAGCACCAACTTCCTGAATGTTCCAACACCAACTGGATGGAAGCACCAAATTCTAGTTACACAGGCTCCAACCTGTATAACAGAGAACACTTGTTCTCCCTTGCACCACCCTGCCACCCTGGTTTCTCTAGCTGCAACCAGATGGAAGCTACAACTTCCTATGTTCAAGATTCCACTTGAACCTCTGAGGAAAACAGTCCTCCCAAGCACCTCCCAACCTCCCTAGAGTATGAATGGCTAAATAAACAGTCAACTTTACAGATAAATCGGTTCTTACCAATATTTCTTTGTTTTGTACATCTAGTCTTCTACACACTATTCTGCTGCTCTTCTCTTCCTCTGTTTGTCCAGTAGGTATACTCTGCATCAACTCATTCTCTCATTCTTCTCTTCTTTTGCTCTTTCTGTCATTCTGCTCTGCTTCTGCTCTTTCTGTCGTTCTGCTCTACTTCTGCTCTGCGTTTCATCTCACTCTGCACATTTTCTAAGTCTCATGCTATGCATCCTCTCATTTTCCCTTTCTTACTATTTCGTTCATTTTCCATCCGGAACAACCAACAATACACAGTCTGTCTCATTTTATTTTATACACAACTACACGATGGTTCAACTTCCCAACTCCTTAGTCAAAAGAAAGACAACTTTCTAAGCAACTGAAACGCCAACTGAAACGCTAACTGATTTGCAATAATGAATCCGTTTCACTAATAGATTCATAACTGAGGGGTTAACTATGAGAGAGAACAATAACCTTCCAATCATATTCCAATTTATCCGCACCATTGGATGAACTTTATTAATCTTGCCTTTAAATCAGGTTTCGACATTTCGACATTCCTGATGTTCAATGTTCTTGTCACTTACAAATCCCGATCCTCAAAATTATGTAAAGAAGTCGAATCAATGATCCAGATCATATCTTGATCTGACGGTTCATATTACATCCCGATTTCACATATCGCGATATCGAGATTCCTGATGTCAATAATCTTTGACATGTCCAACTCTCGATCCCTGAAACTCCGACAAGGGATGGAATCAATGGTCCAGATTCAACCTTAATCTGATGGCTCAGATTACATCGTGATTTCACATATCGCGATATCGAGATTCCTATTGTCAACAATCTTTGACATGTCCAACTCTCGATCCCCGAAACTACGACATGGTGTACGTTTGCTGACGTCACATGTGTTAAATAACTGCCATGTGTCACCCTGATTTGTGACTTACATGTGCTTGGCATGTTGAATCAGTCTGACACTTTTCATTACCTGGTTGTGCCACATGTTCCTAGCTGACGTGGTTTTCTGACGTGAGTCGGATCGACGGTTCAGATGTGATCTTGATTTGATGGCTCGAATTACGTCGAGATTTTGCTTATCGAGAAATCAGGATTCCTGTTGCATTGTTTCTTTGACATCTCCAACACGCGATCCTCGAAACTCCGACAGGGAGTCATATCAACGGGTCAGATGTGATCTTGATTTGACAGCTCAGATTACATCGGGATTTTTCTTATGGAGAAATTAGGATTCCTGTTGCATTGTTTCTTTGACATCTCCAACACGCGATCCTCGAAACTCCGACAGGGAGTCGGATCAATGGGTCAGATGTGATCTTGATTTGACGGCTCAGATTACATCGAGATTTTGCTTATCGAGAAATCAGGATTCCTGTTGCATTGTTTCTTTGACATCTCCAACACGCAATCCTCGAAACTCCGACAAGGAGTCGGATCAACGGTTCAGATGTGATGTTGATTTGACGGCTTAGATTACGTCGGGATTTTGCATATCGAGAAATTGGGATTCCTGTTGCATTATTTCTTTGACATCTCCAACACGCGATCCTTGAAACTCCGATGGGGAGTCGGATCAACGGTCCACATAACCCCTTGAGATGAACGATCCTCCTGCTTTTGGAATTTGTGAGCCCTCTACTCCTTGCACTTTTAAAGATCGCGCAGGTTTTCCTCAATCCAACGGTGGTCGGACCCTGCGCTCAGCTCTAACACCTGAGATCTATCCTCCTCTTCAGCGTTCTCTTCTTGTCTTTATTCAGATCTGATGGCCCTCATGCTATTGGGAATTTTGGATGGGATCCAACGATCATAAATGCTTCTCGGGCCTTCGATCATTTTGTTAATGTTGCGTTGCCTTCGATCATTCGATCTTCCTTGACTTATCTTCCATTTGCCTGTTGATCATCACTGCTGTAATCAAGCCATCATTACTTCTGTACTTGCCATCAATGACAAGCATTCACTGTCTATTAAATATTTTCCATTCGCCGTCTGTTAAATATTTTCCAACATCTGTTGCAGTCCTAGATTTTGTAACCTTTGTATAAGCATTTTGAGATTAATACAAAGAGCATTTCTTCTTGCATGAGATTCTTTGTGTGTTTATGTGTTTATGAATGAATGCCATCTGTGTGTTATTTTATGCTGTATATGTATGTTAGGTTCCATCTGTAGGTGATAGATAGACTTCTCTATCTATCTGTGAGTTTATTTGATTTTCAGTATGGGTTCTTTGTGGCTTCATGCAAGAGGTTGCATGACAGAGTATTGAGGACTCTATAAGCCAGTGCAAAGAGTGGACATTTGGGTTCTATTGTGAATTTAGGTGAGAACATGCTATGAGGGGCCACTAGAGGAATCATTTAACTCGGAAGGAGAAGCCTTAAGGTTGCTGAATACCTTGGAGGTAAGACTATGCATAGGAGGGAATAGGAAGAAGAATAGAACTACTGAAGGTTCTGTAAAGCTCTGCCAGGAGGGAATTGAGTGAATGCATAAAGTGCACCAGGGAATTCTCTTTCGAGTTTTGAGAGAGGAGAAGTGTATAGGAGAAGACACTCACATAGTTGTTGAATACTCTGTTGGCTCAGCAAGGTGTGCTTGAGAAGAAGTTTCCAGGAGGGCACTTGCATATATTCGAGGGACAACATACACAAATACCTTTGAGGTCCGAGCAGTTGAGGCTCAAGGAGAGAAAGGACCTGTGCAAGGAGTGCACTAGGCTAACACTTAGGTGAAGGTGTTGAATGACGACCATCTGAAGGTTAGTCAAGAGAAAGGAGAACATGCAGAGTGAGCTTGTTTCAATTTCGAAGAAGACGTAGAGAAGGGCCAAGCGCCTTAGAACATAGCAAGGTTGAGAAGCTTAGGAGGGACAACATTTAAAAAAATACAAATGAGACCCAAAGTATTAAGGCTCACAGGAGGAATATTGAAGGCCGAGATCTTCAAAGCATGGAAATATTCCAAGGTAATGAGAACGTGAAAAGCACAGAAGGAGGAGCTACAACTACTATTAGATCAGTTGGAGAGACGAGATCTGGACCATTGAATCCACATCCAGATACACAGAGGAATGTGCACAGGGAAGATCAGATTTGAACCGTCAGATATGAGCGTAGAGGACCGATTGCCTTCGGATTTGGAAGAAGGCACACTAGGTTTAACCTTGTGCATGCAGAGGAGAACAGACTCGTCAAAGTCCCGACATCACCAGGGCTGTCCATTTTGGAGGACAGGTGGTGAAGATCCGGAAGCCATCGGGGTTTCGAAATTTGGGAAAACAGAGGTGAAGAGAAGGGAAAACTCATGATTGTTGATATCATGAAATCATTCCAACCATTAGATTTGGAGTTATAGGTGGTGGAGATCCACATCCATTGGGAATTTAGACACTGGGAGAGCGAAGGTGAAGACTGGAGCAATTACCTGGGGAGCTGGGATGAAAAATGATCCTAGCCATTAATGAAAGAGGAATTTCACTGACTCTCTAGAAGGAAGTCAAAGGGCGGAGTTGTAAGAACTTCCGAATCATGAAATCATGATTCAATCATGACCATTGAATCACGAATAATTGATGACTGTTGATTTGGTTTTTTGGGAATTTCGGAGTTCAGGGACTAGAAGGAGGAAGGAGTGGAGTTGCATCGCAAATTCGTGAATCCCGAAATCCCGAAGCACTTGAGGATAATCCCCAAGTCATAGGATAGGGTCACATGGAGGGAACTCAAGGGAGGAGATAACACGAGTTAAGCCCCATCGCAATTTTGGAAACCAGAAGTTGGAAGGACAACGGGTCAACCCTTTCCCATCGTCGATATGCAAAATGCGAAGATCACCTTTTGGGCTCATTCGGTGATCACAGATGGTGGTCACGTGGAGAAAGGATAAGGAAGGGGTCAGATATCGTTAACCCTTTTCAGGGTTCGAAGGACCCAGGAACACTTGCAACCTGAATTGTGAGGTCGCGAAAGCCGGAGAACATTTTGGATATTAGCCGATGGTCATGGGGTAGTGTTCATATGAGTGAAGACAAGGTAGGAGTTAGAGAGAGCTAGGTTATATTTTGGGTTTTGACATTTTGAAGGACAAGGAGTCAGGGAGAGCTCACATATAGAAGTCCCGAAATAATGAAACATGAAATACGTGTTGATTTGAGCCTTGGGTCACAACCTAGGGTCACGTGATAGGAAGGGGCTGATCGTGAAAGGAGCCAATGCCGTGTTGGGTGCATTGGTTCAGGAAGAAGAAGAGAATCGAAAGGAAAGAGAGTGCATAGGCTTTGTTTCGAAACTTGCACCAATGGAGAAAGGAGGACTTGCAAATTTGTTCAAGGGTTTCACAGCAGGAGCTCAAAAGAGCTACTTTAGCTCAGAGAATTGGAACAATCCAGTGACTGGGAGGTCAGACGGACCTCTTGGGGTAGGGGGTCTGCATCATTTAGTAAAATAGCTTGCACATAATTGATTTATGTTGGCCAAGGAAGAGTGAATAAGAAGACAGTTCGATATCATCAGTGGTATCGGGCGCTGGAGGAAGGAAGAGTGTTGGTGCTCTGTGTGAAATATTGTTGCAGGGTGTGCAACAAATGGTAGATAGCCAGGTGAGCTGAGCCAGAAAAACCAATTGCGTTCTTGAAGGTGGAAAAGGAAGGATGAATACTGAAGGCCATGAACGTGGTCCAAGAGGAGACCACCAACAGAAAAATAAGGTTGAGATAGGCCAAGAGCTCGACGAGATAAGAGAAAGAATGGATAAGCTTGCATTTAAAATTTAGCAAGATGCTAAAGAGCATTGGGTGTACAAGTGGCCCATGAAGAAGAAGGTAAAATGGCCCGTTCAGAAATTTTTGGCTAGAGGACAACGAAAAATGTTGAGAGGATGGCTGAGACATGTTGAAAGCCTTAGAAATGAAGAGGAAGTGGTTGATATATGTGAGCCAAAAGCTGGGAAGAGTCTCAATGATGGCGAGGAGGAGAGATCAAGCAAAGATATAAGAAACTTCCAAGTGGGCGGTGAGGAACCACTATTACATATAGGCTAAAACATCGACGAACTATTACAACGATTGTGATAAAATCAATTTTTTTGTCAAAAAAAATAAAAAAAAAATGAAATTTTACTGTTTTTTTTTTAAATTGGTCCCGATAATGTCGGATTTCAGATGTGTTCTAAGGTCTTCAGAAGTACGACGCCCAGTTCTGACACTTTGACCTTCTTGTAGGTTATGTTTCAAGGACCCACACTAACCTAAGTTAAATTATCAGAGCAACATATATGGATATTAATTGAGTTGTGGAAATCATGCCCAAGGTATGGGACCCTTTCTCAATGAATATGACAAGTACCTAGTTCTAGGGTCTAGAGAGACTGGGAAGGGGAAAGCTAACTTGAATTTCATTCCTAAGTGATCTAGGGTAAAAATCCTAAGAGGGGTGAATGTTATTTCACCTTTTACCTATTTTGTGACACTTGCAATTATTCTCCTAAGCCTAATTTAACCCCAAGATTATTTAGGAAGGGGAAAATGGAAGTCCAAGAGACATTCTTAGGAGGGATATATTATCTTGGGAGGGATATATTATATTTTAAGAGATTATAAAAAGAGATACATGCGTTATGCGTGAGGGGTGGATTTATGTGGATTGAAGTGAACTCCTTCCTTGAAAAAGATAATTGTGGATTATGTATACTAAATGGGAGAAACTCGATAATTTCTTCATCTTTGTCTATGTAAATGTATGAGGATATGTGTGTACTTGACCAACTAGGGGAACTATGTTCATTGTTTGAGCCTAGAAATTGATTTTGGGCCCTTGGGACTCCACATATCTAGGTGTACCTAACCAAATAAGGTTACATAAGGAAATATTGAGTGGAAAGTATAGTCCTTGCATATGAATCTCTAAGATATAGGTGTACCCAACCAACTAGGGAAACACCGAGATCTAAAGTGGGTGTTCTTGCATGGGGTAGTATAATTCTAGAGGCCTTGACACTACATCTAGTTAATCAAATAGATCTTTGGCCCATTTTTTAAGTGATTGTTAGGTAGATGGATGGCTTGTGTTGAATACCTTGAGTGATTTTCCTCGACCTCCACACTCATTAAGCTTAAAACCCTACTTGGGGGGGAAACACATAGGTTTAGGTGATTGCATTAGTTGGGTGAAAAGGCATCATTAGATGGAATTTCCCCCTTATCAGTATTACAAAGGCTAGCTATGAGTGTAGATGATGGTCTCTTTTCCCATTAGATAGTGAATCCAATTCTTAACATATCAAACCAAGGAATATAAATCCTTGTCATATTTGGGGTAGTATAGTACTAATCCATAAAATAACTCAAAATCATAACATACTAACTTGCCTCCTTGTGTCAACATTTCTCCCATAACATACATAATTACATCTATATAATAAAACATATGTTATATATATAGTAGTATAGTACTACTCCATAAAATAACTCAAAATCATAACATACTAACTTGCCTCCTTGTGTCAACATTTCTCCCATAACATACATAATTACATCTATATAATAAAACATATGTTATATATATATATATATTGTTGGACAACTGAGAGGGGGGGGGTGAATCAGTTGTTATCGTGCTTAAACAATTATGCTTCTTTAAAATCTTTGTAGAAACACTGAATGATGATCACATTAATGCAGGGAAATAAACAATGGCACATTCAACATCAGTCACACATATATGGGAAACATAGAGACAGATATTTCCCGAGGAAACCCATACAGGGTAAAAACCTCTTTTTCTTTATATGATAAGTAATAGTTACATTCTTTACATTATCATACATATGAACACCAACTCATAATGAGGCTACAACCTCTATTTTGCAAGATTCTACTTGCTGAGAGCACCAACTCTCTGTTTTTCTCTAGCACCCACTAGAAGGAAGCACCAACTCCCTGGTTTCTCTAGCACCAACTAGAAGGAAGCACCAACTCCCTGGTTTCTCTAGCACCAACTAGAAGGAAGCACCAACTCCTTGATTGTTTCCAGCACCAAATGGATGGAAGCACCAACTTCCAATCATACAGGAACCAACCTGTATAACAGAGAATAAGAGTTCTCCCTTGCACCACCCTACCACCATGGTTTCTCTAGCTACAACCAGATGGAAGCTACAAATCCCTGTGTTCAAGAACCCACTTGAACTTCTAAGGACAAAAATCCTCCCTAGCACCTCCCAACCACCCTGAAATATAAGTATTTTCGACTGAAACTTATTACACTGATATGATGTTCAACAATGGCTTACCAGGCTCATCACTGTTCTGCTGCATTTCGTTGCTCTATCTGCCTCATTACCTTTCTACGCACATCACTTGCGCTTTCTGTTCTTCTTCTTTTTATGCTCTGTGCGCCATGTCCATTCACTGCACAGTTCCTCTTCTGTGCTATTCAACTGCTGCACTCTCCTCCTTCTTCACACATGAATCGCCTTCACCAACAACAACCACACCAAACTCCAATAGCAACAACAACCCTTCTCTTCTCTGTACCGTGTATATATAGCTTCTGTGCATCTTGTGCATGCAATATTCACCATTCCTCTGCATGCTCATACCGCGCCAATCTCCTCCACTTCTCGAGTGCTCTGCGTGATCATCATCGTAACTCTTCAGCTTCTCTGGCCGTTTTCCCATGTGTTCATCATCACTGGATGTTATGCTGAGATTCCTCAGCCTCTCTGGCGGTTGAGACTCTTCGTCTTCTCTGTGACAGTCGAGCTCACTTTCTCTGTTTTAGTTAAAGGCTTCCACGCTCACCCATCTGTCAATCCCTTCTAAGAATAGTCTTCCTTCACTTGTACAAATCTTGGAGACTCTTCTTCTCCTCTGGAGATCACATAGGGGTCTCTTCGAATTCTCTAGCAGACGCCATAAAAAATTTCTGGTAGTTTCACTGTGTCGTGCATTAGTAGCCCTCCGATCAACACTTGATCGGACGGTTTAGATTACATCACGATTTCACATATCGCGATATCGGGATTCCTGATGTCAATAATCTTTGACATGTCCAACTCTCGATCCCAAAAACTCTGACAAGGACTGGAATCAATGGTCCATATTCAACCTTAATCTGACTGCTCAGATTACATCGCGATTTCACATATCGCAATATCGAGATTCCTGATGTCAATAATCTTTGACATGTCCAACTCTCGATCCTCGAAACTCCAACAAGGACTGGAATCAACGATCTAGATTCAACCTTAATCTGTTGGCTTAGATTACATCGTAATTTCACATATCGCGATATCGAGATTTCTGATGTCAATAATCTTTGACATGTCCAACTCTCGATCCCCAAAATTCCGACAAGGACTGGAATCAACGGTCCAGATTCAACCTTAATCTGACGGCTCAGATTACATCGCAATTTCACATATCGCGATATCGGGATTCCTGATGTCAATAATATTTGACATGTCCAACTCTCGATCCCCGAAACTCTGACAAGGACTAGAATCGATGGTCCAGATTTGATCTTGATTCAACGGTTGCGATTTAAGTCGTGATTTTTCATATCGTGAAATCGGGATTCCTGTTGCATTGTTTCTTTGACATTTCCAACATGTGATCCTCGAAAATCCGACATGGTGTAAGTCTGCTGACGTCACATTTGTTAAATAATTGCCACGTGTCACCCTGATTCGTGACTTACATGTGCTTCGCATGTTGAATCAGTTTGACACTTGTCATTACCGGGTTGTGCCATGTGTTCCAAGATGACGTGGTTTGCTGACATGAGTCGGATCGACGGTCTAGATCACATCATGATCTGATGGTTCAGATTCAGTCGGGATTTTTCATATCGTGAAATCGGGATTTTTGTGGATGATATTACTTGTCATCTCCAACTCTCGATCCCCGAAACTCCGATAGGGAGTCGGGTCAACGGTCCACATAACCCCCTGAGATGGATGGTCCTCCTGCTTTCGGGATTTGTGAGCCCTCTACTCCTTGCACTTTTAAATATCGTGCAGGTTTTCCTCGATCCAATGGTGGTCGGACCCTGCGCTCAGATCTAACGCCTGAGATCTATCCTCCTCTTCAGTGCGCTCTTCTTGTCTTTATTCAGATCTGATGGCACTCATGTTTTCGAGATTTGTGAGCCCTCTACTCCTTGCACTTTAAAGAACATCCAGGTTCTCCTCGATCCAACAGTGGTCGGACCTTGTGCTCATATCTAACGCTCAATATCTATCCTCCATATCTGCGTGCTCCTCTTGTCTACATTGAGATCTGACGGTCATCGGGAATTCGGGATGGGATCCAATGATCACCGACACTTCTCCTCCAAGCTTAGACATCCTTCTTACTTGGAAGAATTTCTAAGTGTCAAAGGCCTCGACCTTTGATCCGCCTGTGATCCTAAGTATGCTATCTCCCTTGAGCTTTAGTCATGAGTTAACCTCATCCCT
>JZKD02S1673971.1:493943-507982 GCA_000966675.3 Picea glauca
TTTTTTTTTTTTTCCTTCCAATCAAAGCAGAAATAACAAAATATTCTAAAAGAAACTGATGAATGCATGATTCAAAATGCACCTCATTTTTCTTAAAATTTCAAGCTAAAAATAAGTTAAAAAAGCTAGGAAACACAAGAAATGTTCTAAATGAAAAAGTAAGCTATAATAGAGTCCAAAACTAGGCTAAGATGCTATGACAGAGACCAAGAACCCTGAGAGATATAACTCTTGACAAGGAAAAGGATGACTGCCTCTCCTTAAACAAAATTTTTCTCAACAGATACGTTGTTGATAGTTCAACAGCTAGCGTGTGAACGCGATCTGTGTAAGGTCAGAGTGCGTGTACACACATGCAGACCATATGTAGGCCGTTTGTACCTCTGCAACTCTTCAAAAATGAAAAGACAAGCAATCAAGAACTAGCATAGACTACTGGTATTGAGAACCAGAATCTCTTGAAGACTCAGAAACTTACTTTGACAGAAAAATAAAACAATTGAAGGAAAATTTCATAGAACAAAACCAATCTGAGGTGAAACCTAAGCTACAAAATTGCAAAAACAGAGACTAGAATGAGTTCCAAAAAATCCCTGAGAAGGATTATTTTTGACAGGGGAGAGGATGACTTCCTCTCTAAAAGAAATTTTCTGGAATCATACACGCGACTGACACTTCCTCATCTAGTGTGTACACACAGGCTGTGGGAAGGTAGGGAACGGGTACACACGTTCAGACCTTATACATGCCGCGTGTACCTCTGTGGGTCTTGAAAACAAATGCAGTCAAGCAAAGAAAAAGAGATAACTGGTATGGAAGACCAGAATATCTGTTAGCTCAAACTTTTGCAGAAACTTTAAAAACAAGGAATGAAACCAGTTTTCAAAAATACCCAATAAAAAACATTCCCAGAAACCCTAGAGATCCCCAGTATGGTCGCCAATTCTGTTGTGAGTGGGAAATCCCTCTATGGAATAGCACTTAGGGTTTAATTATGCATGCATAAAAGAACTAAATATTTCTACTTTCTACCGTCATCCCAGACCTAATCCCCATTATTATTAAGCAAATACATAGTTAAAAATATCAAGTGAGCATACCTTATTCTGGGTGTTTGATGTAGATCCTTCCTCACACTTAATCGCTTTTTGATTGCAGCTCTCCTACCAAGGGTGACCTGCATTCACACAAAACAAACAAGAAACTCCACATGCATTTGATATATATATTAATGGGTTAGAGATTCAATAAGAAAGTATGCAATAAACCATGAAAACCTCATATGGTGGGACGGGAAAAGTATTTCTTTATTATTAACTTCAACAAATCAACTTACAATGATGAAGCGATCCACTGCTCCATGAACCTGGTCCTGGGTTCCTCTTCAACTGTCCTCCAACTTATTTGCTCTATCTTTCTCTTTGCACAAGGAAGGCTAAAGGGTTGGGACAAAGGGAATGTGCAATTGGGTATAGTTTCTTTACTATGATTCTCCTCTTCCAAATGGGACCCCTAACCCTTATTTTAAAGGCTAGAATAAGCTAGGTATTTGGTCGAACCCTCGACCATGCATGGCCGAAAGATTTAGTTAACTCACCCAAAGCTGTGTGTTCCATCAACAACTTTCCTTTTTTCGTTCTTTTGTAGGTACACGTGAGCTTTTTTGGGTTAGCTAGCGTGTACACACATGTAGTAATAGAGCAGGGCACGTGGGGCTTTATAAAAAGTGTTTTTAAGAAGAGTTGTTCAAAAATGTTTTGGAAAAGAAGGAATCTAAGATGGCTTGATGCCAGGTAATCATGTCTGGTTCAAAATAGGGTTATAACAAGAAGGAGAACCGGATGTGACTGTCATAGAGGAGGAGAAGGAGCATATACTGATGTCTACCCCAATAGAAGAAGAGCATGCAGACAAGATGGTGACTCCATGGGAGGAGGAGTTAGATCTGCTGGAGGATTGTTTGAACCATCCAAATCCATTAGATGACTGCCGTGAGAATATAGTCATGCATATTTTGGGAGAAGAGCATTCAGAGAAATTGCTCGAAAATTTCAGCCAGGGAACTAAACAGATGACTGTAGCGCCAAGGCATGCAACAGAAGATGAATTAGAATTCCAATCTGGGGAGCAGCTGGGGGAAGCTGGAGTTGAACCAACGCAAGGAGAATGGTAGAAGATAATCTGTCAGAGAAGAGGACTGAACAATAGGTCAGTCAAGAAGAGACTGTAGAGCTGAAATCTATAGCAGAGTGGCAAGTGAAGGTCACAAGGGATGGATAAAATCACATGGGGGAGAAGCATAAGGAAAGATAGACATTGGAGTAGCTGGAATAGGTGATCGAAGAAATCAAGAGGCTAATGTTGAGGTCAGAGTAAGAAATTTTCAGTAGGAGGACATTGAGCAGAGGAAGACCTGCAAGAGCAGCAGGAAAGAAGAAGCAATAGAAGCAACAAGGCAATGGAGCAGATGGACAAGTCCAGAGGATAGTTTGGGATCCAGGTGGATTTCAACAGCGGAGATGGGAAGAACATGAGTAGGATCTCATGAAATTTTCACAGTAGTGGATTATGATGAAGGAGCATCGCTTCACCCAACAACGCGCTATCCAACCAGTGCATTCAACGCACATTCATGGAGGAGAGAGGCACCAATCCTCTCATTTTAAAATTTGAAATTGTAATTAAATGTTTGTAAGGTTGGTAGAGAGAAATCCATGCTTTTGGGAAGGCCGTAGATAGAGTCACCTTAAATGGTTGATAGGCTGAAGATCTAGATCCGATCCAGACTAGACAACCATTGATTGTAATTAATGAGAGTAGGTGATATGGAAGGAAGAGCTCGAGGAGTCCCTTTTGGAAAAATATCTTTGTATCTAGACTCATTAGAACCAGAAAGAAAGAAAGAAAAAAAAAGAGAGAGTTCCGCGAGAGGCAGATAGGTAGATTAGAGAGGAGAAAAGAGAGGAGCCGAGACTCTATTGTAGTTCAAGATTTTGTAACCTTTGTACAGGCATTCTAAGATTAATACAAAGAGCAGTTCTTCATGTATGAGATTCTTTGTGTGTTTATGTGTTTATGAATGAATGCCATCTATGTGCTATTTTATGTTGTAGATGTATGTTAGGTTCCATCCATAGGCGATAGATAGACTTCTCTATCTATCTATGAGTTTATTTGATTTTAAGTTTGGGTTATTTGTGGCTTCATGCAAGAAGTTACATGATAGAGTATTGAGGACTCTATAAGCCAATGCAAAGAGTGCACATCTGGGTTCTGTTGCGAATTCAGGTGAGAACGTGCCAAGAGGGCACACCAGAGGAATCATTTAAATCGAAAGGAGAAGCCTCAAGGTTGTTGAACACCTTGGAGGTAAGACTGTGCAGAGGAGGGCACAGGAAGAAGGAGAGAACTATTGAAGGTTCTTTAAATCTTTGCCAGGAGGGCATTGAGCGAGTGCATAGAGTGCACCAGGGAATTAGCTTTCGAGTTCTGAGAGAGGAGAAGTGTCTAGGAGAAGACACTCACAGAGTTGTTGAATACTCTGTTGGCTTAGCAAGGTGTGCTTGATCAGAAGTTGCCAAGAGGGAACTTGCATCTCTTTGAGGGAAAAAAGAGACAAAGAACTTTGAGGTCCGAGCAGTTGAGGATCAAGGAGAGCAAGGACTTGTGCAAGGAGTGCACCAGGCCAACACTTAGGTGAAGGTGTTGAATGACGACCATATGAAGGTTAGTCAAGCACAAGGAGAATGCACAGAGTGAACTTGTTTCAAGTTCAAAGAATATGCAGAGAAGGGCCGAGCGCCTTAGAACATAACAAGGTTGAGAAGCTTAGGAGGGATAATGTTTCCAAAAATACAGACGAGACCCAAAGTATCAGGGCTCGCAGGAGGAATATTGAAGGTTGAGATCTTCAAAGTGTGGAAATCTTCCAAAGTAAGGAGAACGCAAAAATCTCAAAAGGAGGAGCTACAAATGTCGTTAGATCAGTTGGAGAGACGAGATATGGACCATTGAATCCACGTCCAGATACACAAAGGAATGTACATAGGGAAGATCAGATTTTAACAGTAAGATCTGAGTGCAGAGGATCGATAGCTGTCGGATCCAAAAGAAAGTGCACGGGGTTTAACATTGTGCATGCAGAGGATAATAGACTCGTCAAAGTCCTGACATCATCTGGGCCATCCATTTTGGAGGATAGGTGGTGAAGATCTGGAATCCATTGGGGTTTCAAACTTTGGGAAAACAGAGGTGAAGAGATGGAAAAACTCGCAATTGTCGATATCGCGAAATCATTCCAGCCGTTAGATTTGAAGTGATAGGTGGTGAAGATCCACATCCATCAGGAATTTAGACACCAGGAGAGTGAAGGTGAAGACTGGAGCAATTACCTGGGGAGACGGGATGCGAAATGATCCTAGCCATCCATCAAAGAGGACATGTGGTGAGCAGTCGGAATTTCAATGACTCTCTACTGAAGGAAGTCAAAGGGCGGAGTTGTTAGAACTCTCGAATCAAAAAATCACGATTCAATCGTGACCGTTAGATCACTAATAATTGAGGACCGTTGATCTGGTGTTTTAGGAATTTTGGAGTTCGGGGACTAGAAGGAGGAAGGAGTGGAGTTGCATCACAACTTTGTGAATGGTGAAATCTTGGCGTGCTTGAGGATAAGCCCCAGGTCATAGGACAGGGTCACATGGAGGGAAATCAAGGGAGGAGATAACACGAGTTAAGACCCATTGTAATTTTGGCAACCAGTAGTTGGAAGGATAAGGGGTCAACCCTTTCCCATCATCGATACACGAAATGTGACGAGCACCTTTTGGGCTCAGTCGGTGATCACAAACGATGGTCACGTGGAGAAAGGATAAGGAAGGGGTCAGAGCTCGTTAACCCTTTTTGGGGTTTCGAGGGTCGAAGGTTCCAAGAACACTTGCAACTGGAATTGCGAGGTCGGGAAAGATGGAGCTCCTTTTGGGTATTAACCGATGGTCACGGGGTAGTGGTCATATGAGTGGAGACAAGGTAGGAGCTAGCGAGAGCTAGGTTCTCTTTTGGATTTTGGAATTTCGAAGGACACGGATCCAGGGAGAGCTTGCATACAGGAGTCCCAAAACAATGAAACATGAAATACATGTTGATTTGAGCCTTGGGTCATAGCCCAGGGTCACGGGAGAGGAAGGGGCTGATCGTGAAAGGAGCCAGTGCTATGTTGGGTGCGTTGGTTCAGGATGAAGAAGAGATACGAAAGGAAAGAGGGTGCATAGGCTTTGTTTCAAGGCCTGCACCAGTGGAGAAAGGAGGACTTGTCGATTTTTTGAAGGGTTTCACAATAGGGGCCCGAAAGAGCTTCTTCAACTCAGATAATTGGAACGATCCAGTGACTGGGAGGTCAGTCGGACCCTTTGGGGTAGGGGTTCTGCATCATTTGGTATTAGAGCTTGCACATAATTGATTTCTATAGGCTGGGGAAGAGTGAATAAGAAGACAATTCGATACCATCAATAGTATCAGGAGCTGGAGGAAGGCAGAGTGTTGGTGCTCTGTGTGAAATATTGTTGCAGGGTGTGCAAAAAATGGTAGATATCCAGGTGAGATGAGCCAAAATAACCAATTGCATTTTTGAAGGTGGAAAAGGAAGGATGGCTACTGAAGGCCATGAACGTGGTCCAAGAGGAGACCGTCAACAGAAAAAACAAGGTTGAGATACACCAAGAGCTCGATGAGATAAGAGAAAGAATGGAGAAGCTTGCATTTAAAATGTAGAAGGATGATAAAGAGCATTGGGTGTACGAGTGGCCCATGAAGAAGAAGGTAAAATGGCTCGTTTGGAAATTGTTGGCCAGAGGAAAACAAAAACTATTGAGAGGATGACTGAGGCATGTTGAAAGACTCATAAGTGAAGAGGAAGTGGTTCATATCTATTAGACAGAAGCTGGGAAGAGTCTCAGTGATGGTGAGGAGGAGAGATCAAGTAGAGATCTCAAAAATTGCCAAGTGGGCAGTGAGGAACTTTTAAGTTTCTAGGTGGGAAATGAGATGGGATCATTGGAGGATCTCATAGACTACCAAGAGGGTAGGATAGAAATTGCAAATTTCCAAGTGGGCAAGGGAAGCGAGATGAGATTGGTTGACAATCTCATGAACTTAGAGGTGAGTTCATATCAACAAGGAGAGATAATGGAGGGGGATCAGAGATGCCTTCTGATCATTGGAGGAATAGAGGTATTCCTACCATATAGTCCAGTTGAGGCCAAATCCTGTGTTGCATTTGCAACAATAACAAGAGAAGGACAACTAGATGTGACTGTCATAGAGGAGGAGAAGGAGTAGATACTGATGTCTACCGCAACAGAAGAAGAGCATGAAGACAATATTCTCACTCCATGGGAGGAGGAGTTAGAGATGATGGAGTATTGGTTGAACCATCCAGAGCTAGTATATGACTTCCATGAGCAGGTAGTCATGCATATTTTGGGAGAAGAGCATTCAGAGAAATTGCTTAAAAATTTCAGCCAGGGAGTTGAACATATGACTGCAGTGCCGAGGCATGCAAAAGAAGATGAATCAGAATTCTAGTCTGGGGAGCAGTTGGGGGAAGCTGGAGTTGAACCAGTGCAAGGAGAAATGGAAGAAGCTAATCTGTCAGAGAAGAGGACTGAACAACAGGTCAGTCAAGAAGAGACTGCAGAGTTGAAAACTGCAGCAGAGTGGGAAGTCAAGGCCACAAGGGATGGAGAAAATAGCACGGGGGAGAATCATAAGGAAAGCCAACCATTGGAGCAGCTGAAAGAGGTGATAGAAGAAATCAAGAGGCTGATGTTGAGGTCAACGTAAGAAACCGCTAGTAGGCTAACACTGAGCAGAGGAAGACCTGTAAGAGTAGCATGAAAGAAGCAACATTAGCAACAACAAGGCAGTGGAGCAGATGGACAACTCTAGAGGATAGTTTGGGATCTAGGTGGATTTCAACAGCAGAGCTGGGAAGATCATCAGCAGGAGATCATGAAATATTTGTAGCAGTGGAGTATGATGTAGGAGCATCGCTTCACCCAGCAGCGTGCCAACCAGCCAGTGCATTCAACGCACATTCATGGAGGAGAGAGGCACCAACCCTCTCATTTTAAAATTTGAAATTGTAATTAAATGTTTGTAAGGTTGGTAGAGACAAAGCCATGCTTTTGGGAAGACTATAGATAGAGTCATCTTAAATGGTTGACAAGATGAAGATCTAGATTTGAACCGGACTAGACAACCATTGAATGTAATTTATGAGAGTAGGATAGATGGAGGGAAGAGATCGAGGAGTCCCTTTTGGTAAAATATTTTTGTATCTAGACTCATTAGAACCAGAAAGAAAGAAAGAAAAAAAGAAGAAGAGAGTTCTGCGACAGGAAGATAGGTATATTAGAGAGGAGAAAGTAGAGGAGCCGAGACTTTGTTGCAGTCTGAGATTTTGTAACCTTTGTACATGCATTCTAAGATTAATACAAATAGTAGTTCTTCCTGCATGAGATTCTTTGTGTGTTTATGTGTTTATGAATGAATTCCATCTGTGTGTTATTTTATGTTGTATATGTATGTTAGGTTCCATCTGTAGGCGATATATAGACTTCTCTATCTATCTGTGAGTTTATTTGATTTTTCAGTTTGGGTTCTTTATGGCTTCATGCAAGAGGTTGCATGAAAGAGTATTGATGACTCTATAAGCCAATGCAAAGAGTGCACATCTGGGTTCTGTTGCGATTATAGGCAAGAACGTGCCAGGAGGGTGCACCAGAGGAATCATTTAACTCGAAAGGAGAAGCCTCAAGGTTTATGAACACCTTGGATGTAAGACTATGCAGAGGAGGGAATAGGAAGAAGGAGAGAACTACTGAAGGTTCTGTAAATCTCTTCCAAGAGGGCATTAAGCGAAAGCATAGAGTGCACCAGGGAATTCTCTTTCAAGTTCTGAGAGAGGAGAAGTGTCTAGGAGAAGACACTCATAGAGTTGTTGAATACTCTGTTGGCTCAACAAGGTGTGCTTGAGAAAAAGTTGCCAGGAGGGCACTTGCATCTCTTTTAGGGACAAAAGAGACAAAGACCTTTGAGGTCCGAGTAGTTGAGGCTCAAGGAGAGCAAGGACCTGTGCAAGGAGTGCACCAGGACAACACTTAGGTGAAGGTGTTGAATGACAGCCATATGAAGGTTAGTCAAGGCAAGGAGAACACACAGAGTGAACTTGTTTCAAGTTTGAAGAAGATGGAGAGAAGGGCCGAGCACCTTAGAACATAACAAGGTTGAGAATCTCAGGAGGGACAATGTTTCCAAAAATACAGACGAGACCCAAAGTATCAGGGCTTGCAGGAGGAATATTGAAGGCTGATATCTTCGAAGCGTGGAAATCTTCCAAGGTAAGGAGAAAACGAAAATCTCAGAAGGAGGAGCTACAACTGTCGTTATATCAGTTGGAGAGGCGAGATCTGAACCATTGAATCCACGTCTAGATACACAAATGAATGCACACAGGGAAGATCAGTTTTTAACCTTAAGATCTGAGTGCAGAGGAACGATAGCCATCGGATCCGGAAGAAGGCACATGGGTTTTAACCTTGTGCATGTAGAGGGGAATAGACTCATCAAAGTCTTGAAATCATCAGGGCCGTCCATTTTGGAGGACAGGTGGTGAAGATCTGGAAGCCATTGGTTTTTCGAACTTTTGGAAAACAGAGGTGAAGAGAAGGGAAAACTCGCGATTTTCGATATCGCGAAATCATTCCAACCATTATATTTAGAGTGAAAGGTGGTGGAGATCCACATCCATTGGGAATTTAGACACCTGGAGAGTGAAGGTGAAGACTGGAGAAATTACCCGGGGAGCCGAGATGCGAAATGATCCTATCCATCCATCAAAGAGGACATGTGGCAAGTAGTCAAAATTTCCCTAACTCTCTACTGAAGGAAGTCAAAGGGCAGAGTTGTTAGAACTCCCAAATCATGAAATCACAATTCAATCATGACCGTTGGATCACGAATAATTGAGGACCATTGATTTGGTGTTTTGGGAATTTTGGAGTTCAGGGACTAGAAGGAGGAAGGAGTGGGGTTGCATCTCAACTTCATGAATCACAAAATCCCAAAGCGCTCAAGGATAAGCCCTGGTCATAGGACAGGGTCACATGGATGGAAATCAAGAGAGGAGCTAACATGAGTTAAGCCCGATCGCAATTTTAACAACTGGGAGTTGGAAGGACAAGAGGTCAACCATTTCCCATCACCGATACGCGAAATATGATGAGCACCTTTTAGGCTTAGTCGGTGATCACCGACGGTGGTCATGTGGAGAAAGGATAAGGAAGGGGTCAGAGCTCGTTAACCCTTTTCGGGGTTTTAGGGATTGAAGGACCCAGAGACACTTGCAACCAGAATTACGAGGTCACAAAAGCCGGAGTTCCTTTTGGGTATTATTCGATGGTCATAGGGTAGTGGTCATATGAGAGAAAACAAGGTAAGAGCTAGTGGGAGCTAGGTTCTATTTCAGGTTTCGACATTTTGAAGGACAAGGATCCAGGGAGAGCTCACATACAAGAGTCTCGAAACAATGAAACACAAAATATGTGTTGATTTGAGCCTTGGGTCACAATCCAGGGTCACGGGAGAGGAATGGGATGATTGTGAAAGGAGCCAGCGCCGTGTTGGGTGCGTTGGTTCAGGAAGAAGAAGAGCACCGAAAGGAAATATGTCACACATGATTTGTTTTGAGGCCTAAACCAGTGGAACGGAGGACTTGTGGATTTGTTCAAGGGTTTCATAGCAAGGGCCTCAAAGAGCTGCTTCATCTTAGAGAATTGGAATGATCCAGTGACCGAGAGGTCAGTCGGACCCCTTGGGGTAGGGGGTTTGTGTCATGAAATCACTTGATTGATGGGAAAAGATCTTTAAATTTGTGCATGAATCACTTTTTCTCACGATTGAAGGTGGTTAAAGGATGGTTGGTGTGGCTAATCTGTGTGATTTGGAAAGGATATGGATGTGTCATTCATTAAATGAACCCGTGAGAAGAACCTGTGAGTATGGATTTGACTGGATTTGTTAGATATACTATTTGAAGTTGAATATTTATGGCTTTTGTTCCTATATATGGTATGGATTGGCTATAGAAATGTGAATCGGTAACTTCATGCAAATATCGACCAATAGAGATAAAGTACAAGATTCTGGGTTTTGTTATTGCCAAGTGTGGTGAATAACGGATCTGGTGATGAGTGATTTGTCCCTGGCAAATATATATGGTAGTGAAAAACATAACTCATGGATCATGTGACTAATTGAATGTTATTGGAGCCTATCATGATGTGGAAAATTCCTTGCGTTGCTGGGGAGGACATCATAATGCAAAAAATGACATTTTTCTATGGAGAAGGCCACTAAAGGATGCATATCTACCAGGGAATTGAGAATCGTGGCTCTGTAATTTACTCCATGTGTGCCAACTGGGTATCCATTTTAGTAAAACCCCTTCTCAAGGTAGTGCTGATATTGTTTGCTACTATGTGTGATGAGTGATCTATCATGCACACGAGTCTCTAGTAGTGTGAATATGCAAGCAATCTTTTTAGCCCTTGATTTATGTACTTAGGTCTGTGAAAGTGCATAGGTGATATGCGAGGGAAAAAAATGGGAAATGAAATGTTGAGGATCTTCCAAATGTCCTCAATTTGTATCATAGTGGTAGGTTTTCTTGTAATCCCATGATGATTCCTATTACTGATTGGGGGTAAAATCATGAATGTGGAAAAAACAATCCTTTGAGAATTAGCACGACATTCAGTTTAGATGGGTAGCAAAAGCACATGTGAGGTGATAAGGTTTTGAGGGGTTTGGATTCCATTGCTCAATGGTAGGGATTAAAATCAAGGAAGAGGTTCAATTATACTCTCTTCTATTTGAATGGAATAATCCTCCAGATTGTGGTTCAACAATATTTCAATGCACCTTATAAAATGTTTCAAAAAGTATTTTTGTTTTTACCCTTTTCTATTATGTATGAAATGCAATAAACAAATATAACTTTGATTGATTTTTTAAAGAATCCTTTTCTCAAGAGGTAACTCTGGGAAATAGAAAATAGAAATCATTTCAATAAATCATTCTTCCAAGAAATAATTCTAATGAAAAATACAACTATAGGAGTATTCACAAGAAACACAAATTAACTATTGCAGAAAGGGGAAATCTACACAAATAACAAAAAAATATTTTGCATTTGATTCATAATTAGCCACATAATTAATTCTACAATAGTAATATGAAATGAAAGTGTGGATCATGAAATAAGTAATAAAATAATTAACAAATCACATTTACGTTATTTGTTGAAATTAATAAATCAAACATTAATTCAATCACACAATAGACTAGAAACTCTTACTAGACATGCGAGACCTAACCCAACAACAAGTTTAGAATGTTCCATAACAGTATCTTCACTAAAATGTCCTTGGCCTCCAAAAAAAGAGCTTTTGAATTAATTCTCAACACAATTTGTCACCATCACCTTACAACCTAAAATCCCTTTCTAAGAGCCCATCGAGGTCAACTTACATATTTATATGACAAAAAATCATCTAATAATAAAATAAAACAAAAATAACCACACAAAGACCCATGCGCCTTTCTCATTTTCTACTTCTCACATTTTCCCCATTGGTCGAATAGTTCGTCACAATTTTTTTGATGAGTGAACATGTGCTACTTTTTGGGTGAACTTAACATTGGGATCTCCCGCTCAAAACATTTGATGTATTTCTTGATCTTGGGAATAATGGACTTAAGCAAGTCACTGCTCTAGATTTACCAGTCAAAAAGTTTTGAATATGTTTGCATTCTAACATGGAGATGATTTTGACTTATGTCTCTCACTTTTTTTCTATTTCCTTAAACTGATCCCTCATGACATTGGCTAGTTGAAACCCCCCAGGAGGACCTAAACTAGTCAACCTGCTTCGTTTGGTGGTATCTTCGATCAAGTCCTAGATCTTGATGCAAGCCATCCATTCATCTTCTATTAACTTTTGTGACCCATCGACCAACTTTATCTAATAATTGATTTCTTTCTCGATCTTGAGTAGTTTTGTCTTGTTTAACATCTTGATTTCGTAAAAATAACTCAAGGACTAAATAAATAATCAAATTAGAAAGGAATTCATCATTAAGACATTTGAGCTAAAGGAATCAAATGTTCAATTATCTATCCTATATAAGGAAAATCTTAGCTGGAAAGAAATACAAGTTAAATAACAAGACCATGATCAAGAAAGCTGTCAATTATTAGACAAGACAATGACAAGTTAGTTGTATGGAATAAAAATATTTTTCTTGGAAAAGAAGCATTGAAACCTTGTAACATGGTCTAATAAGAAATATCCCCTAGAACTAACCTATCTGGCACATACCTAGGTAGAAAATGTGGTGATGCTATTGCACCAAAAATCCTAAGATAAGTATAATTCTCTTGCAGATACCAAATTCCAACATAACTTATCAACTTCATGGCTTCCTTAGTTAATATTAAGTACTCTTTGAAAAATACGATCTTATACTATGGTGCTGAAAAATGATCACAAATATTAGAATAATACTTGTATTTGTTCTCCTAGAGAACTTGACAATAAACATGTATGGGGGGTTTTAGACCGTGCCAATTTAGGTTCACACTTGCAAAGACGTTTGTTGCACAAATCACATCTAACAATTAATATTCCATGTAGAAAATGAGTACTACTCTTGGCTTGGCCCAATCCTTTTGAAATATTTCAATCATCCTACCAAGTGAAAGAGACAAGATGGAAGCTCAGCTAAACATGTTACCAGTGGTCACCATAGTGTATGCCAGTGGCACCCATGCATATTTGAAATGTAAGCAATCTATTTCCCCATACAATTTATATATCAACACCATTGTATACATGTAGGGTTATTGTAGATTTGTGATAGAGTAGATTACATCATACTTGAATAAAAACT
This sequence comes from Picea glauca, assembly GCA_000966675.3. Classification (NCBI taxonomy): domain Eukaryota; kingdom Viridiplantae; phylum Streptophyta; class Pinopsida; order Pinales; family Pinaceae; genus Picea; species Picea glauca. The sequence goes on from JZKD02S1673971.1 coordinate 506,955, forward strand.
GTTTGTCCTCTACCCAATGACAAGATGGATATTCATAATATCATGTTGTTCATGAAACGCTTGCACAAATGTCTTTGACATATAAATATAAGGTTTTGGTATCTTATAATACTTCTCCAACTTAGATGTGAGATAAGCACATCCAAGCCTTCCTTCCTCATTTATGATAATTATTTAGATTGTATTAGCGTTGGAACCCAAAGTTTTAGGTTCAGTTTTGCACATGCACACAAACAAAGTTGTGCACTCTCATTCCATAGTTTTGTGCACAAATAAGGATATGCGCAAGGAATTCCATAGAGTGCACTTTGGACTGATTTTTTTCAGTAGCATGCCAAGTTTAAAAACTACCAAGTGCGTGCTGGTCCAAGTTTTATTAGTTTCGTTGGAATCCAAGAAGATGCCCACTGAAATCAAGAGAGGAATCATCAGAAATATCCCTGAATGATTATTGACAACAACATACAAAGACGTGGGTCGGGTAGAAGATGTGTTGGTCAGGTAGTTAAGATTTCCCTTGATTAAGAGAGTCTACATGGAGCATTGGTAGGAACCAGAAGCGTGTGAGGTGGTTGGATCAAACAAGCACATGAAGTAGAGAAGAAAGAGACAATGCCCCCCCAACAATGAAATATATAAAAAGGATCTCTAATCTCATAACAAGGGCTAGCTAATTAGTCAGTCAGTTAGTTCATTGGTTGGCTGGTCAGAGAGTTTTGAGTTAGCTTAGCTACCAGTATCGAGCTCACTCTGAGATTGTTGTAACCCTATGATGTTTTGAATATATTCCTATGTATTTGATATGTCTGAGTCCTAATGCAAGGCACATGGTGAATTATGTTGTATTTCCTCTGTTTTATATAGAAATGATATGAAGTTTCATGGATGTTATATGAAACTATCAACACAATGTATGATCCGGATTATTTTCGGCACGAAATGAGAGCGGAGATATAATAAAGAAATGCACAAAGATATTGCGTATATCCAGTAATATAACAGAAATATATCAGAGATGCAACCATAAA
>JZKD02S1673971.1:507992-534094 GCA_000966675.3 Picea glauca
GTTTGGGTAAGTTGGTGCATCAACTTCCCGGTGTCGTAACTTTTGCATACGATCTCCGTTTTAGGCGTGTGATAGCTCGTTGGAAAGGTATCGTTGAGGAGATTCATTTTGGGGGCTGAATAATGCCTTCGGATATCATTGAGAACTCGGATATCGAAAAAACTTCATTTAGGCCCTCAAAATGGCCCTGAAAGTGAAAACCTGCTAAAAATAGTAAATTGCCAAAATGGCCAGAAAAATGTTTTGAGCCATTTGGAAAAGGTGGGTGGCCCCCGATATCCACCTGGATCAATGTATATCTGTGTTGTGATGACATACTCCCTGTAATAAAGATATGGAAGTTTTTATCTAATATGTGTATGTGATGAATGAGTTGAATATGTGTGTGTATTGTTTCATTTCTTAGTCCCAAATAGTTTATCAGATCATAGTTACATGGATGCCAATTGCAATAATGTGTCATATGTTTAATCCTTCATCTCTATCAAATTATCTTATGGTCTTTGTGATCCTCTTTGCATCTCGGGTGGGACCTTCCTTATCCCTGGCCAAGGATTGATATGTTGGTTATTTGAGGTTTTGTTGGAATGTCGTGGATGAATCCTGGGTCTAAAAATCCATAGTGTTAATAAGGAAAAAACACATGCAAGTGTGGAATGAAGGTGAACACCCAACAAATGATTTTGTTGCCAAAACTTGAATTCTTGTTGAGATCGATGGAGGAAAATAAAAATGAGCTAACATCCTTCTAAGGAGGAGATTCAAGATTGGATAGAAGTGAAAGAAGACAAGTTTTTCCTGTGAGAGATGTAAGGATTGCGGGTGAACGTGAAGGAATGTAAACATATATATCTTTACTCAAACATGGGTGAGATATTCTTCATAGAATTTCCATGTATGCTGCATGAATGGTTAAAGAGAAAAGCTAAAGTTAGTTCGATTGCGTTACTAGAGGAGCCAATAGTTTGGGATCAAGCCAAGCTTAATAACTTGAAGGTGCTAGATAATAAATGGACTCGGGCTATTGATTTTTGGTTTTCTCGAGTGAAGGAATGCTACATTATTGAATTCACTATAGAATATAGAGATTCTTTCAGCGAGGCTGAAATAAAATTTGAATAAGGTCCAAGGAAGTAAATGCTAGAAGAAATTCCACTTTGGATGAAGATGTTGTGCGTGAAAAGAGGAATGATGCACTTGGATCTTGATAGAATGACCTAGTAAATTCCCTAGCACTAGGAGGGGGGTGATTTGGAAAAGGTGGGGGAAAAAGAGCCAGAAGATGGATCTAATGAGGAGGATCCAAGAATTTGTTTAGATGAGGTGAGGAATGGAATGGACCCATAAGCACAAAGGAGAAAAAGAGCCGAGAGATACACAAGAATATCTAGAGTAAGAGATAAATATGAGTAGAGGAGTAGAGAAGAGTTAGCCAAGGGTGTGTAGAGAGGTGTCGGGCCCAAAATGAAGAGGAAACTCACACCAAGCAGTGGTGTGGGAGAGTATGTTGTGCCAGAGTGGAGCATAGGTGAGGACATGCCTATGAAGAGGCTTGGTGTCAAAGATAACAATAGTGAAAGTAGTGGTAGTGAGAGCCTAGGTGTCAAATCCCATACCCTTTGGCTGTTGTGGTATGCCACAACCTTCATAGATAAGAGAGTGCACATGTGTGGTACACGAGCACAAAATTGAGGTGCACCCATAGAATCAGAGGAGGAATCACCACCTAGTTATGCGCTGACAGAAAGATAATTTGTTGTGTAGTACCATGAGGCTCCAATTAGAAGAGAATTTGGCACTCAGTGTAGTGGTAGTGCACTGAGTAGGAGAGAGTATGGCACATGAAGAAGTTATGCGATGAATGGAGAGAGTGATTCTGCACAAGGTGGAAGTGCACATATTGGATCGAGAGATGAAGCATGCAATGGTAAATCATGGATTTTCCTGGAGGTAGGATCACATGGTTGTGGTGCACAATCAAGTCAATAAGAAAGGGCACAGATTGTTGGTGTGCTAGAATAATAGGAAGATGGAGGATTCCCTAGTGGTGGGGGAGATGAGTTGATACTATTGGATGGTGTTACATGACTACAAGTAGATGGCTCTTTGGGTCAAATCACGTGGAGTTTCAAAATAATTTAGAATTACCCCCACTTGTACCACCCCCCTTGCGCATTTTTAATCAAGAAGAAAACATAACAGATAGTGAATAGATTGGAGTTGAAGAAAGAGAAGAAGACAAAGAAGACATAAGTGACAAGACAAGTGAAGAAGAAGGTGAAGTAAAAAATACTTTACCCCAAGTGATAGTGGTGTGGAAAGATCCAACCAATAACAGTGAGAGAAGAGGAACTAGTCATAGTTCCAAGATGGAAAATCAAGATAGTACATTGAGGTTGCATGTGTTCCATGGAACAAGTAAGGACGATGTAGAGAAACACTAGTTCACTTGTGAAGAAATATGGTATGTAAAGGGATTTACAGATGAAACGACTAAGATCACACAACTTGAGACTATGTTTAGGGATAGGGCATTGATGTGGTACATGAAATAAAAGGATACTATGCCAGTGGGACAAGTGAGGTCCCAAATCGAGATCAAGTTGTATCTTCTTTGGGAGTTTAGAAAGTTGAAGTTAGAATCCCTAAGAATTACTGAAATCAAAGAGATCGAATAGAAGGAAGGATAATCGCCTAGGATTATGACCAATGGTTAAAAATATTTTTGGATAAAGTGATGTTCTAGATCCAGGATGTGCAACATAGGGAGTGGTTCATTGCGATGTTTCTCCCCTATTTATGAGACCCACTCACCCAAAAAAAGGTGAAGACTCAGGCCGAGGCAGTTGATATCGCGATGCGATTTGAAGATAAACCCAAAGGTGCAGAGACATTGGCCAAGTTGGCACAAGTTCAATCACAACTTTCCAACCTGACTATACAATTGCAAGATATGGACAAGAATAAATTTGTGCATGAGCACATATGGTGTACTACATGTCGTTTAGAGGGGAATCGTCAAGATGAGTGCCTGGTCCTTCCAAATTATGTGGTGACATGCATGTCGAGTCTGTTTCCATATGGATAGTTAGAATGGTGTGAGATTTGTAGGCAGTGGGGCCACGTGCCACCCCGTTGTCCCACATTACATAAGTATCAAAAAATGAATCACACCCCATTCTGTGAGTTTTGTAAATATATAGGCCATGATGTCAATAGTTTTTTCTCCCTCTATTTAATGCAAGATAACACCTGGGATGCATTCTAAGTGCAAGAGGAGAAAAAGGCTGGTGAACGTGGTGGCACCGACATAGGCATATGTCAAGGACCCTGAGGTGGATATGGGCATGATCGCGACCAAGGATATGGTGGAGGAGGAAGTATTCACAATGTTGAGATGAAGGCTTTCCTGACATATGTTATTACTCCTGTTCCATTACAGGAGATTCAACTAAGTTCGAGAAATTTTTTGGACAGGGAGAGACCTTCATTAGTCATCCAAGAAGAAGAGGAAGAAGAAACCACCAAACAACCCATGGATGACACTAGGTGGAAAGATGTTATTATTCCTAAGGACCAAGAACCCAAGCTTCCCAAAAATGAACCTTCACAAATTATGAAGGCCCCTCCTTATCCAGAAAGATTAGTAATCGAGAAACCTACCACCCGATCGGAATTGGACATCTTGAATGAATTAAAGAATATTTCTGTCAAGATTCCCTTGCTACAAGCCATTAAGGATATTCCAATCTACAGTAAGGTAGTCAAAGAATTGTGTATTAGGAAGCCAAGTAGGAAGACGAAGGATCCTCCTACAATACATTTGATAGGAGAACTTTTTGAGTATATATCATAGCAGCCTAAGGTAGAAAAATATGGGAACCCAGGAAACCCCATAGTGACCATAACCATTAATGAGGTCTCCATTGGAAACACTCTCATAGACCTAGGGGAAAACTGGGAAGAACCCGTATTTCCAAGTGACCATGTATGGGCACTTTAGGAGCACACAACGGAAAATGTGCTAAACCGGTTCATTTATTCTATCACATGTGTTGATTTTCCACAATCTTTTCCCCAATTTGAGTACATGTTTGGGGAAGAATTTCAGGAACAATTGGACCCATCTAGTTTGTCTTCGACATATTTCATTTTCGAGATAGATGAGTCTGCCACATCTTATACTATGCCCTACAAGATTAGTCTAGGGAAACTTTTACATATAAACTCCGAGCTAGATGCAAACCAACAAAAATAGTTAGTAAGTATCCTTAAAGAAAAAACATGAGCATTCGTCTAGGAATATACTAACATGAAGGGTATACACCCTGACACATGCATCCATCACATATATACCCAGGGGGGAAGTAACACCTATTAGGCAACCCCAGAGAAGGATGAACCTAGCACTCAAATATATAGTAAAAGAGGAGATCCAAAAGTTATTAAATGTCGGATTTATTTATCCCATCTACGACAGTAAGTGGGTATCCCCTCTTGTAGTGGTTCCAAAGAAAGTGATCGGGCAATGGAGAATTTGTGTTGATTTCTGGGAGCTCAATAAATCCACTCTGAAGGATTACTTTCCTCTTCCTTTCATTGACCAAGTTTTGGATACCCTGTCTAGAAAGAAGTATTTCTCCTTTTTAAATGGGTACAGTGGGTACAATCAAATTCTCATAGCACCCAAGGATCAAGACAAGACAACCTTTACTTGTACTTAGGGAACCTATGCCTATAGGGTCTTACCATTTGGATTGTGTAATGCTTCTGCCACATTTCAACGAGCAGTACTAGAGATATTTGTTGATATTATTCATGATTGTGTGGAGGTATACATGGATGACTTCACAGTTTATGGAAACACTTACCAGGAAGCCTTAGATAACTTATAAAAATTCCTTATCAGATGCCAAGAAATGAACCTATCTCTAATTCATGAAAAATGTAAACTGTTATTAACTGAAGGAGTGGTTCTAGGACATCATGTTTCATCTGAAGGGATAAAAGTTGATCCTGCAAAGATTGAGGTCATCATCATAATTCCACCCCCCAAGACTCAGAAAGAGGTGAGAATATTTCTTGGACATGCCGGATACTACCGACGGTTTATTGAAAATTTTACAAAGACTATTGCACCCATGTTTGGATTGTTAATAAAAGATGTTGATTTTTCTTGGAATGAGAAGTTTCAAACTACCTTTGAGACCCTGAAAGCTAAGTTTTCTATGGCACCAGTCCTTAGAGGGCCCAATTGGACTCTCCCATTTCACATATCCACTGATGCCTCTGACACCGCAATAGGAGGAGTATTAGGGAAAAAAGAAGACCAACAATCCTATGCCATTTATTTTGTGAGCAAGAACTTGTCCCCTGCCGAGATAAACTACACAGTTACCGAGAAGGAATTCTTGGTAGTAGTTCATGCTATCAATAAGTTTCATCATTACATTACACGTTATTAAGTATTTGTACATACAGATCATTCCGCCATTACATTTATCATGAATAAACCCATAACTAATGGTCAAGTGACTAGGTGGCTCCTGCTATTGCAAGAGTTTAACATCACCATTCTTGACCGACCTGGAAAGGAGAATTTGGTAGCTGATTCTTTTTCATGAATAAAAAATGAGGATGATGATATTACTATAGATGATAGTTTTCTAGATGAGCACCTTTTTTCCCTCTCTGTAAATACCCCGTGGTTTATAGATATGGAAAACTATCTGGCTACTAGGAAGTTACTGTCTCATTTGTCACCTCATGAAAAGCGTAAAATATTACGCAAAGTGATAATTACTCTTGGGTTGGCCATGAAATTTTTCATACAGGTCTTGATTTGATTATTTGTAAATGTGTCCGAGAGGATGAGGTACCAGAAATACTATGAAGTTGTCATGATGGACCATGTGGTGGGCATTTTTTCTAACAAACGTACAACATACAAGGTGTTACATTCATGTTACTATTGACCTAGCATTTTCAACGATGCTGCTAAGTATGTGAGAAGTTGTGATAGTTGTCAAAAGATAGGAAGACCTATGTTAGCTGAAAAAATTTCCTTTCATGCCCAAGTTATGATAGAACCTTTCAAAAAATGGGCCCTTGACTTTGTAGGACCAATTTCACCCATGTCTCGTAAGAAGAACTATATTTTGGTTTGTACAGATTATGTCACCAAATGGGTAGAGGAAAAATCCGTATTTAGGGCTACAGAAAAATCAATTGTCGAATTTATCTATGAAGACATATTTACTTGCTTCGATGTCCCTCGTGAAATTTTTATAGACCAAGGCACTCAATTCACTTCCCAGCTAATGAAAGAGCTAACAGAGAAATATGGGATTAAACACTATAAATATTCTCCATACCACCCATAAGATAATGGTCAGATAGAGTCTACAAACAAAGTTTTGGAAGATATCTTAACCAAGACTGTTCAATTACATCATCGGGATTGGGCTGCTAGGCTTCCAGAGGAATTGTGGGTTTACCGGACCACCTGGAGAAACACCATTGGGAATACCCCTTATGAGATAGTGTACGGGAAACACGTACTTCTACCAATATAATTCCAAGTAAGGACCTTTCGTATTTCCACAGAATTGGGATTAAACTTGGATGAGGCTAAGAAACAATGAGCCCTACAATTGAATGAGTTGGATGAGATCAGGCAAGATGTCATCCAATGAACAATATTAGTCCAAAACCAGAGGATCAAGTGACATGAAAAGTTTATTAAGAAGAAACACTTCCAACTTGGTTATTGGGCTCTATTGTTTGATTACCGATTTAAAACATTCAAAGGAAAACTCACCACCTAGTGGTTGGGTCCTTATGAGGTAGTCACTGTATATGACAATGGATCTGTGAAAATCAAAACAATTGATGATGGACAAGTCTCCTTTATAGTAAATGGACACTGACTCAAATTTTATCATAAGCCCATTTCCAAAGAGGATTTTCTACAGGTCATGTCAACTGACAAGGCATTGGCCTTAGTATATGGAGAAGTCCCCCCTTGTTCTTGAATGTTTTCTGAATTTTCTACTGTACATATGTAAATAATTTTGAAATTTGTTGATAAGCAATTCTAGATATTTTTGTAGGTATTTATTTCACCAGGAGTAGACAGTTTCAAGGAAATATAAAAGAAGGATTTTTATTCAAAATGTTGCTATATTTGAACCTTGATGTCTACTAAGCATCAAATGAATAATGACTTGCTGTAATTAGCCATATTTTTGCAAAGATTTTCATCTTCTTTTTTCTTAAGGCATTTTAAAAAGCAGTTTCTCTTGAAAATATTCACCACTATGTAAGGAAGTGATACCATAACCATAAATCTTAGAGGTCTCTCGTACAGTTTTCCCAAGAAAACTGAATAAGTGAGTAAAATATCTTTATTAAAAAGTAACAAGGAGGTCTGATTAGCGGTTAGTAATGGAAACATCACAATAACTACAAAAGAAGAAAGTGAGTTGAGCCTAGAGATACCTTTCTGTTATTTCTCAATGGTACCATCCACTACACACTAAATAGCTTGATTATATCATATCTTTATATAGGCCACGTCCGCTTAAGCACCCCTTACATGAGGACAATCACTAAGGAATATAACGGAAAGTCATCCTCTAACATGAATACCATCCCAATTGAAAAAACAAAAAAAAAAGTTGTTTTTAGAGTTGTCCCCCCATATTCTTGCATAAAGCAATCTTATACTAAAATATTAAAATATGGAGGGCAAGTCTCTGAGGGTATAAGAGACTAACCCGTCGGGATACTGAATAGGTTTGCTGGCGGCAGGTACCGACCTGTGGTATGACTAGGTAAACCCATCGGAGCACTGAACTTGTTTGCTAGCAGCGGGGCATTCTACCTAGCGAGGATGGTAATCTGACAAAAATAAATAATAAATTTAAACTTGTCCTAATGTACGACATTACTTGTATACAAAACTGACATGAATTATGTATGGTTAAGTTAAGGTTAATGAACTCCATAAATTTTCCATTGGGAACTAACTTTGATACTATATTGAAACTCTATTGCCTACCTCTTCTTATCTATATATAAGATCTCTTATCCTATAGGTGGGGCCATATTTTAACCGTCTCGTCAGACCAATCTGTGAAATTTATCTCTACACTTAACACAGTATAAATCTTCGACTATTGGGAGAACTGAATGGTATCCTACATTTTTTATTGTGAGGTGTCACAATACTTAGGTGTGGGGGAGGGGTTCATGAGTTTACAAATGATCATTGCCTAGAGAAGTAAATCTTTGTAAAAAAATTATGTATTGTTTTCATGATACAGGTTATTACATCAACATTCATTTTAATTTTGAAATGCTAAATCCCCTGTGTGCTATAAATTGTTGTACATATCCTTAACATACCACTTTATTGGTTTATTTTCATTACAGGTTGTTCATTATAGGATTGAAATTACATGTCTTATGCAAGTGGATTGAGTAAGCATGGTGTAAAAATCAATAACAATGGAACACTCTACCTCTACTCTTAATCAATGTGATTGTCAAAACCATTCCAAGATTGCAGGCTATCCATTACAGGAGGTAAAAATGAATTTAGCATAGAGGTACATATGAAGTGTCGTATGAAGTGTCATATGAGGTGCTGAACGAAGTGCCATATGAAAATATACAATAGTAACTATCCACAATTTCAGGTAACCAGAAATTAATGGCATTTAATTGAATTAGTTTATGGAAATCAAGATTGAGGATGCAAACCTTAGATGTTTTTCATGATCAAATGTCCAAGTCAAAATACTTGGACATTGATCTAACTTTGTATCATTATGATTTCCCCCAAAAATGAGCCTTCAAATTCGAATTCGCTCACACATGGAAACTCGTGCCTGCATGTGTGCAACCAATTCCACCCTAGGCGCACTCAAAAAATGGAATTGGGTTATCCCATTATTCCTCACACTCACCTCTGCTCATTTCAATTTACCTCTGCACATTTACATTCTCCCCTATTTTAAAATGTGCTCATCCTCTGATCATTCGTTCCTCTGTTCAATTGGGATCAACCCTTATTTAAATCGTGCCTCTCCTTAGCTCGATCGCACCCTTTCTCTATAAATTTTTCCTTCTGACCATTCCTTCACATCATCACGATTCCCAAAAGGTATGAGCCCTCTTCCTATGCAGACCTTTTCATCATCCCTGAGTTTTCATAGTGCATGGAAGTATTTTTGCACACAAGTTAGGGGTCGTTTTTGTCCCACTTGTAGGGCCACGATGATGGCATCTCAATGAAATTTTCCCTCGGTTTTGATGGGAAGAAAGTGTGCATGGGGCCTCTCACCTTTGGGTCCTCAGAGGAATCCATAATTGCAGGCACAAAGCTTCCAAGAGTGGGAGATAAATGGTTTAAAAAACACCAACTGTTGCGATCAAGCTATAATAGGGTTTTTAAACCAGAATTCCAAAACATCTATGGAGATAAAAAATACTCCAAGGAGTGTAGAAAAGAGGATCTAATCAACCCTCTCATAGTCATCACCAGGTTGATCACATGTGAAGGTAGATATTCCACCGTTATAGCCTGTCACTTTCGATTGTTAGCTCAATTTTAGTTCAATAAACCATTGAATTTCCCCTTATACTTTCTAAAGAGCTTGGAGAATATGTCCTCTCAAGTGAGGAAGAATGTAACCAACCCCCACAACAACCTCTTTCACCATGGCCTGATCAAACTCCTTGTTTTATCCCAATTGGAAAAATAGGGGAAAGCTTAGGATGAATTCGTTTAGGAATTTGCAAACTCTCACTTGAAAATCAATACTAGCAAAAAGATATTATATCTAAGGACTATTTCTCTATCCAAACCCCACTCTCCAAGGACTCCAAACCCTCCTGCAAAATCCATTTCTTTACCAGAACAAAAATCCAAGAAGCTTGTTGAAACCCCTTCGGCGTCATTGGGAAAAAAGACCAAGAAGCCTATTGATAATCTCCATATGCCTTCAACATCTCTTGATCCTACACCCAAGAAGATACAAGAAGTAATTAAACAAGAATTTCTTATAGTTCCCACAAATATGATAGGAGCTAATTGATGTCATAGAGGACCCTTTCGAAAGAGTACCCGGAGCACAAGAGGAAAAACTTATGCAAAACCCATGACTACTTAGGACCCTATCCAAGTGTCCTATGATATCGAGAGTCCTCAAAAAATATTTAGGGAAGTGTCCGTAGACAAATTGAAGCCTCAAAGAAAGACAAAATATGAACCTACTTCTCTGCATCAACCCCCTATTAATCCTACCTCACCGATGCTTGCCATAGATCTTAAGACTGATAGAATTTCTAAATATTTCAAAGGATATAAGCCTTCCTCCAAGATATTTGATCCTTCTCCAGCCATTAAGAAACTACAACAAGAGAATTTTCAGCTACTGCAACAATTGGAAGATAGGAAGACTATGGACATGCATCTTCACCATGATAATGCATTCCTCCAAGTAAAGGTGAATTCCCTTCAAAGGTTGGTTGACGAGATGAACAAAGCCAACTGCAACCTCAGGGCACAATTGAAGTAACACAAGAGGCATAAGATAAAATCTTCACAGCAAGAAGGAGAAGCTTCTAAAGCTAATCCTCCTTAGCAAGCTTAGTCATGAGGGGCAATTTCTTTTTGTTTGCAGTGGGACCTGTTAGCAAAAGATTGGTTAAGGTGCCAAGTGTCAAGAACAAGAATTGAAAACACTCTCACAAGGTTCCAAGCATAAAAAACACCCACATATTTACGATACTGAATTGCATGCAGACACACAGGCGGGCACTACCTAAAGGTGCTACTGAAATTCTGGTAGAGGCTGAATTGTAGAGAGTTATTTTGCCAGTTTTGAGTCATTAATTTAAAGCTTGGATTGTGAACAATTGAGAAGGAATTATTGAAAGATGGAGGAGGTTTTTGTTTATAACATTCCAAATAAAAAAACCCTCTCTTGTTTTTTCAAAATGTGTTATGGTTTGAGAGATATTAGACATAGAAGTGGCGCTACCAACTATTTTACAGCAACACTACCTAATTTCTTGTAGCGGTCACGGTTTTGATATTCACCTTGTTGGGGGTTGCCAGCTGTCAAGGAGGATTCGAATGGATTCTAAAGGATAAGTTAGATGTCAAGGGACACCTACACCTAATATTTATCTCCAGAAAAGTCCTCATGCAATGAGGTGGAGACATTTTATTAATGAATTCCAACAAATTCCATAAAATTAGCAGTTTGTTGGATTTTTGTCTCCTTATTGTTGCCACCTATCTCCAAGGTTTAGAATTCAATGGAGGAGATGGGATTCAATATTCTAAGGTTATGAGGATGCTATATTCTATTTAAGGAAGGAAAGATATCTTGGAGATGGGATTCATGAGCCAAGGGAGGCCGAGAGGCTCTGTTTTTTTACTTTGACAGATTAATTTGAAGATAGCCTATCTTATTATTTTATGTGTTAAGAATTCATTTGCATAAGGAAGTGATGTTTAGCTATGTTTTTTCTTTGTTTTGACTCTTAAGATTTGTTATTATTCAATAGCATGTGTGAGAGGGTTGCTTAGGAGGATCCTTTGAGATCTTATACCTTGTGTGTTGCTAAATCTCTTCTGAAAAGGATCTTCAGATTATGATTCTTCTTCTATTGTATCAATAGTATTCTTGAAAAGGATTTTCACGTCTTTCTGTTTGAAGTTATATGTTTTCTCATAAAATTATTCCACCTGAAAGCCTTGAAAGGCTAAACATTACTTTTGGATGACCTTCTTTGTTGCATATGGAAGATGATTTGCAGGGATAAATTCATATGATTTGTCAAGTCAAGTAGATAGCTTTAGCCCTACCTCTCTCATAATTTCAAAATCAACTTTCTTTTCGTATTTCTTGATGTGTAAGGCTTACCCCTATGCAGTCATGGGGTGAATCCTTATGCTAATAGGACCTGCAAAATCTTAGGTGTGGAGGTAATGTTGGGCCCATGATATTATTAATTTAATGACGTTAATTAGATCCTTTTTGGCCGAATATGTATATGCGTTTTCCTGTTTTGAAGAGTTTTGAAGAGATTTTGTGTTAAATCGCTATGATTCATACCAGGTATGAATGATTCATGTTTTATGATGATTTTGAGTATAATTCAGCATGTTTTTATGATTTCAGGAAACTAATTTGCATTCTGTGTGTCACAGGGAAAAATTGCATCTCGTTGTTGCATCCGACACTCTGTCCAATACTCCATCCGACACTCAGTCCGGTACTCCATTCGATACTTTGTCCTGCACTAAAACCATGGGTGATTTGGTGGTTATCATATTGGCGGCTAGTGATGGGCGAATCAAAGACATGGGATTTTCTTGTGCTCGTGGCCTTTAGCTACTGAGCTTCTGACAACTTGATTTGGGTTGTTATGTTGGGCGATTATTGGCTCGCCTTGTTTCTAGAAGCCACTGCCAGTTAGGATGCATTTAATGCAATTTTTTTGTTTTTAGAGAAGGTTGACCCTTCCAGTGGTCGACCTCTCAGCTTGTAAACCTTTAAATACCACCTCAGTGGTTAGATAGATAGAGTTAGAGAGAAAAAGACAGTTCAACTTTATTTTTCTATTTTCAGATACATTTTGCTAAAACTGTGTAAAGACTGCTTTTTTATTTTAATGTTGAATTTGTGTTGTTGAGCTCGTGGTTCGCCTTTGAAGAGTGGCCATGACTTGGTGGGGGCCCCACCAATAGTCTGGGTGAATATCTAATTAGATTGCTTGTGAATTGAATAGTGTAGTCATCATTTTATTTATTTCCTATACATGACTTGTCATTATGCTTCTTTACTGTACAAATTATTGTTTATAATTTAATTGTTTTAGTTCATTTTTGCAGGTTATTATGGAGGCTAGTGTTAATATGAAATGACTTTTTAATTAGTATGAACTAGATTGAAAGCTTAGATACTAACCCCCGTGTGTAGTTATATGATATTTAGATTCTCTATATGCTGAAATAGGATTTAAAACATAGTTTAAAACATAGTTTTTAGTTTATGGTTTTTTTGACAAGTTTCAGTGGATGAATAGTTGTTAGTTTTAGTTTCTGTTTTCAGTTTATTTATCTAATTGCTACTTAGTTTTGCTTATATAAATTGTCATTTAGTTTTCTCATTTAATTTCTTGTCATATGTTGAAATAGGAATATAATATAATTTTTGTTTTATGAGTATTTCCTCTTTTGCAATTTGAATTGTTAAAATAGGACTAGTTTAGTTTACTTTATGCAACTTCTTTTTTGGATATAAGTTGCAATTTCAATTCAAAGTTGATTATTGAGTTTAGTTTCCAGTTATGAATCTAAGTAGTATGAATTTGCTTATGTTAGCATAGAATGCAATTGAATTTACTACAATAGTGTTTTTGTATTGTTGATGATTAATGGATGATTGAATAATCACATAGATATGCAGGGTAGTTGATGTTGCTTCTATCATGGCTAAGTTCTCATTGGATTGTCTAATTCATACTTTTCACTTTGCTATCGAAGTCAATATTGAGTTTATACCTCTTGAGTTATCTTTAATTGTTAAATTCCATCATGATATTATAAGACACCGGAGGGATAACCATCAACACTATATTTGAGTTTTCTTGCTTTTATAGCTTAGAGAATAGTTTCCTTGCTTTTGTAGATTAGAGAATAGTCCTCTTGCTTTGGCAGATTAAAGAATAGTTTGTTTATCATAGATTAAAGAGTAGTTGTTAATTACTTTTAATGTCATGATGCTTTGAATTTAGTAGATTAAAGATTTCCTTTCATAAATTAGAAGTAATTGTGAAGTTTAATTTAAGAATAAAGTTCACTTGCTTATTAGTTTGATTATGGATTAGTTTACTTGTTGTAGAAGTTATCATAGGTTAGTTAGTTGTTTTCTTGCTTGTTTACTTGCTTTAATAGGGTAGTTGTTTGCTTGTCTATTTTTATTTGATAGGGTAGTTGTTTGTCTATTTACTTGCTTTCATAGGATAGTTGCTTATTGAATTTGAATAGGTTAATTAAAGTAGTTTGTTGTTGTTATTGCTTATTAGGTAGATAGTTTTCTTTTGCTTATTTTCACGATTAAGTTAGTTTTCTTTAAGTAGGGTTTTCATTTTCTTTCTTAGGACTATCCATCGATCCTTCGTTCAAAAGTTACTTAGGGTAAATAGTTTAAGTTTCTTAGTAGGTTTGATCATTAATAGTCTTTGCTTAATTAGATTATCCCTTTGATAGCCCATTTCTTTAGTTCGATTATACTACCTCTATCCTGGCACATATAGTGCTACAACTCTAAGTTTACTTACCCCAGGTTGAAAATTTAATTGAGGGTTTTTAGTGTATATAGAATAGCCATCAGCGATCAACTGCCACCATGATGAATGATTTATTGCTCTATTTAAAATCCATGGAGATATCCCGCCAAATAGCAAGTGGAATCAGAAGCGGTTGTAGTGTGCCAGGAGATTTGACTATTTCGCCCTTGTTGCATTGACACACATCACATTCAACCACAAAATTATGAATGTCCTATTTCATACCATCCCAGAAAAAAAGAACATTTGATCTTTCATGGTAAAGGCCAAAGGCCAAAGGCCAACCCTCTTGCATAAGTACAACGTCAATTCCTTTCCTTGAAGCATCACATTCCAGGACAAAGGTCTTTGTGAAATCAGGAAGGGCTAGGACTAGAGTGGTGCACATGGCCATTTTCAAGGTTTGAAAAGCCTGAGCAGCTGTTGGAGTCCAAGTGAAAGATTTATTTTTAAGGAGTCCAGTGAGGGGTGCCACAATCTTTCCATAATTATTAACAAACTTGTGATAATAACCTGTTAAGCCCAGAAATCCACGTAAGCTTTTGAGAGTCTTTGGGTGAGGCCAGTCTTGCATAGCTTTAATCTTTTTAGGATCCACCCTGACATCGTCCTTGCCAACAAGATGACCCAAGTACTCGACTTCCAAGGCACCAAAAGCACATTTAGATTGTTTCAGGAATAGTTGGTGCTGAGAGAGTAGATGGAGAACTCGATACACATGAGAAAGATGGTTTGTTCAGGTTTTTCTTTAGACGAGGATATCATTAAAGAAAACTAAGACAAAATGACGGAGAAAAGGATGGAAGACATGATTCATGAGGCTTTAGAAAGTGGAGGGAGCATTACACAAGCCAAAGGGCATAGTGGCCCTCATGATTTCTAAAGGAAGTCTTAGGAATGTCTTCCTCTTTCATATGTATCTGTCGGTAGCCAAAAAGAAGATCAAGTTTAGTAAAGAACTAGGCTCCACTCAATTCATACAAGAGGTCATCAATGACAGGAATGGGAAAATTGTCTTTAATGGTGAGTTTGTTGAGGGCGCAAAAGTCAGGACTCATGCGCCAAGAACCTTATTTATTCAGGACCATGACCACCGAAGAAGAGTAGGGGATAATACTAGGGCGGATAACACCTACGTTAAACAGTTCTCAAACCATTTTCTCAATTTCATTTTTTTGGGAAAAGGGGTGACGATAGGGACGAATATTGGGAGGGAGGCTTCCTGGGAGAAGGAGAATGGAATGATCATGAACACCACGGGTCCAATACTAGTACTCGACCCAATATCTCAGGGAACCAACTAAGGAGGCTAGACCATGCCCTTAGTTGTACTACTTGACTACCCAGGTACTAGAGAGTATATTCCCGAGTGCTATTCTCGATGGCACTATAGCAGTCAGTTGGCTGATCAATTTATCTAAAGAGGGCTTCAGAAAATATAGGTTGATTTGTATACAGGTGTTGTCTTATTCGCTACCACTCGAAGGGATAGAAACAAGGGTTACAAGGGTGGCCAACAGATGTGCGCTTAATTACAACTTGTATTTCATGTGTTTATGAATGCCCGACCATGGGTTTATGCACGTAACGACAGATCTCTATAGCTTAAAGACTCCAGAATATGTCTCTACCCTGAAAAAAATTAACCCACAATTTTCTGCCGAGGAAAGTGATATGATACCACTTGTAATATTCTAGATATAAAAAGTATGCAAAACATAAATAAAATGCTATAAATGGAAGATGAACAACAATATAACCAGAAAAACACCACAATAATACCAAAATGATACCAAAATAACACCAGAAAGAGCACTTTGATTACTGAGAGCGATGTTCACTTGCCTCTTCAAGGGGGAAACCTCCAATAGAGTAGAGCTCTATTACAATAATATCCAAGAAAAAAAGTTCTCATACCCTCGACTCCTATTTATACTAAATATGTCTATCAAAAGAACCATCTAGAGGAAGATCCTTCTAGAAGTGGAAGCTTCTATTAGGTCTTCTTACATTCGAATTATTCTTCCTTATTACTAGGCCTTATTAATATTGACCTTTATTACATAGGAATATATTATTCTACCTACATGAGGGGTTAGGTCCCTAACACTTTGTCGCTTTGACAGTCAATTTTTAAGTCACATCTTAGGAAAATCAAACCCTTGTCTTCCAGGCACATCACATGGCTTGTAATAACAAAGTGTCTCATAACCATCACAGTCACAGGTCAACATACATCACTTCTTATGTCATTTTACATGCCCAATGCACATTACTTATCTATCAATTCCAGCCATCATCTTTGTCATCATATTGTCTCATCAATGGCTCTGTCAACATAGACATGTCATCATAGGAAACATAATGTCAACATGTTCTTTTTTTTAGATGTTCAGATTTAAATATATGTAACATTGTCAATGTCATCACAGTCACCATAATCTCAACACATATGAAATGTATGAAACATTAATATCCCTATTCTAGTCATGATTATGTAGTAGATTCAATATTGTCAATGCCAATTCCATCAATGTTATTATCATCATCACAGATATATCGTCAATGCCAATTCCATCAATGCTATTATCATCATCACATATCTATTATCAATTTCAATGCCATCAATGCCAACCTGTATTTCCATATTTCCAACAATCTCCCCCTTTGGCATTGATGGAAATACTATTTTTATTTCTCCCCCTTTGACATCAAGGGAAAAGGGTTGAATGACTCCCCCTGAATTTGGTCACTGTCTCCCCCTGAATTGATGTCAATTGATGCATTATTTTCTTGAGAGATTATACTAGAAGAGAGACTACTCCTAATCTTTTCTTGAGATATTCAAATACATCTGTGCTTAAGGGTTTAGTGAACTATCTGCAACATGTTCTTGTGTTGGGACATATTCCAATTTAATGTTCTTGTTTTCAGCCTGATCTCTTAGATAGTGGTATTTTATTGGAATTTGTTTTTCTTTGGAGTGTTGGAAAAGGTTCTTAGAGAGACTTATAACACTTGTATTATCACAGTAGATAGTAGTGGGTTCTTCAAACACTACTTTGATTTATTGTAATGTTTGTTTCATCCATTCCACTTGTGTGAAACATTCTGTTGTTGCAATATACTCAGCTTCAGTTGTAGACAAAAAAATTGAGGATGGTTTCTTGCTTGTCCAAGCTACCAATGATTCTCCCAAGAAGAATTCTCCTCCACTTGTACTTTTTTTGTCATCTACACAACCTACCCAATCTTCATCTGAATAGGCCATTAAAGAGAGTGAATTATTGCTAGGGTACCACAAGCCAAGATCTATGGTTCCTTTTAAATACCTAAATGTTATTTTCACAGCTTGAACATGGCTCTCTTTTGGTGCAACTTGGAATCTAACCACCATTCCAACAGCTTGCTTGACATCAATTCTGGAAGCTGTTACATAGAGTAAACTCCCAATAATTGATTTGTAGTGTTTTGGATCTACAACCTTAGACTCATCTTCCTTTATTAGTTTGCATCCTGCTATCATAGGTGTAAAAACAGGTTTGCAATCCTCTAACTGGAATTTATTAAGCATAGCTTTAACATACTTGGACTGATGGATAAAGATTCCCCTTTTGGATTGTACTATTTGTAATCTTAGAAATAAATTCAGTTCACCAAGCAAGGACATTTCAAATTATTCCTTCATCCTCCTAGCAAAGTCCTTACTCATTTTTTCATCATCACTCCCAAATATAATATCATCAACATATACTTCCACAATAATCATGTTATCACCAAAATTTTTACAATAAATATTATTGTCTGTTGATTCTCTTTTGAGGCCTTGTACTTGTAAATAAGAATCTAGCCTTGCATACCATGCTCTGGGTGCTTGTTTTAGCCCATAGAGTGCTTTCTTTAGTTTACAGACATAGTCTCATTTGTCAGTTAATTGAAATCCTTCTAGTTTCTCAATATAGACTTCATATTCTAAGTTTCCATTGAGAAATGTTGACTTGACATCCATCTGGTATACTTTCAATTTTTTGTAGCTAACAAAAGCTAAGAACATCCTAATTAACTCTAATCTGGCCACAGGTGAAAAGGTTTCTTCAAAGTCTACCCCTTCAACCTGATAATGCCCTTTACATACCAATTTGGCTTTGTTATTGATTACTTGCCCATTTTCATTCACTTTGTTTTTAAACACCCATTTAGTTCCAATGACATTCTTATTTTTTGGTCTTGGAACCAGTTCCCAAGTTTGATTTTTTTTCAATCTAGTCCAATTCTTCATTCATAGCATTGACCCAATTCTCATATTTGCATGACTCTTTGATTGAGCTGGGCTCAATATGTGACAAAAATGCTATTTGTGTTTGATACAACAATTATCTTCTTGTCTGCACTCCATTGTTTTTATTTCCAATAATAATGTCTTTGGGATTATTCTTTTGAGTTACTCTTGAGGGTGTCTTTGTGTCTCTTCTTGGGGATTCTTCTCTTATCTCTTCTTCTCGAATATATTCCTCTTATTATCTGGTATCCATTTCATCCTCTTGTATATATTCATTTTCTTCTTTATTCTCTTCTTCTTCTTCTTCTGCTTGTGTACCAATTGACTCATCATCATCTTCATATTCATTGTCAAGTATGGTCTCTTGATGTTTTATCTTCATTGTTTTTAAATCATCCACCTTAACATCTGCACTCTCAACAATCTTATGTAATCTAAGATTGTAGCATTTGTATTCTTTCTTGGTAAAAGAACATCCAAGAAAGATACCTTCATTAGATATAGCATCAAATTTTCTGAGATTCTCATCAAGCCTTTTGATGTAACACTTACTTCCAAAGACCTTGAAGTATTTTACCGAATGATCTCTCCCAAACCATAGTTTATAAGGAGTCTTATTACTATTAATCCTGAGTTGAACTCTGTTTAATATGTATATTGTTGTGCCTACAACTTCCCTCCAATATCCATTAGATAATCTTGCTTCATTGAGCATAGTCCTTGCAGCCTCATGGACTGTTCTATTCTTACTCTCAGCAATCCCATTTTGTTGGGGTGTTCTGGCAGCAGATAATTGTCACTTAATTCCATGAGTTTCACAGAAGAGGTCAAACTCTTTTGAGGGGAACTCACCACCATTGTATAATCTAAGACATTTGATTTTTTTCTCTGTTTCATTTTCAACAAGGGTTTTAAAAGATTTTAATTTGTTAAATGCTTATGATTTTTCCTTGAGAAGACATACCCAATCCATTCTAGTAAAATCATCAATGAACAACATAAAGTAGGACTCTCATTGAAAACTTTTGGTCCTTGTAGGTTCATAGAGGTCGGTGTGAACAAGCTCTAAAGGTTTTGAGGTTGAGTATTCTTTTGTTTTGAACCTTATTCTAGTTTGCTTCCCTAGTTGACAATGTCTACAAATAGGATTTGAGGGTTTAGTGATCTTTGGAAAGTTTCTTATTGCCCCAAGGTTGCCGAATTTCACTAAATTGTCAAAGTTAATGTGCCCCAACCTTCTATTCTATAGCCAACTTTAATCCACTAAATTTATATGACACTCCTCTTTCAATTTTGTATTTAGTATATATACATTCTGAGGAGTTCTAGGAGCAGTACCAACCAATTTTCCTGAGTCCTTTTTCCTAATCTCAAATTTCTGGGAATCAAAGATGCAGATGTGCCCCTGATCATAGGTTTGGTTGACACTTAATAGGCTAGGTTTCATATTTTCAACAAGCAACACATTCTTGGCTTTGTCTATTCTCAAATTCACAATGCCTTTCCCAAGTATATTACCTAAAGAATTGTCACCAAATGTAACTTTACCCTTTTGTTTCTTTAAGTTCAAAAACTTGTCCTTATTTCCTGTCATGTGTTTTGAGAAACCACTGTCAACATACCAGAGATATTCTTTATCTTGGGCTTTCAAGGCAATAAGACATTCCTCTTTTGATGTTTTTTTCTTTCCAAAGCTTCTTTTGCTCTCTTATTAACTTTGTTTTTTCTAAAATTTCCATTAATCTGCAATTACTTGCTTTATGTCCATAGTTATGACATCTGAAGCATTCTAAGTTCCTTTCTTGTAGAGGTGAAAAGGAGTTATAATTTATGTTTTTAACTTGATATATTGTTTTGTTATCTTTAAGGTTGTTGATTAATTGGGTTGGTTGTCATTGATGATGGACCCAAGTTTTGTTTATGGATAATGGTATGATTTTTGATATATTCATAGGAAATAGTATTTTAGATGGATAGTACATGTCATTCCATTTCCGGTGGTATGTGGAACATCACATAACTCCTCATGGTTAGAGAGTTATGGCCATGTGAAGTTGGAGAACCCTCATGAGTCATCTAGAAGCCCTAAAAGGTCAAAGTAGTCAAAGTGTTAGCAAAGAAGAAATTATTTAAATAATAAAGTGAAGTGATGAGTGTACTATAAGTCAAAGAGGATGCAAAAGAAATTATTTAAATAATAAATTTAATGCAGAACTCCCTAAAATAAGGAAACTGGTTTGAGATATTTTAGAAGGTAAATAATAAAGTTAAGTGATGAGTGTACTATAAGTCAAAGTGGATACAAAAGAAATGATTTAGATAATAAAGTTAATGGAGAAATTACTAAGTGGACAAGTGGTTAGAAGTTGGTTAACCCTAAAATAAGGAAAGTGGATTAAGATGGTTAAAAGGTAACCCCTTAAGGAAGATACACAAAAGTATAAATAAGAGGCAAGACTCTCTCATTTTAATCACACTTGAATATCATTGAATATCTATTTTCTAAAAGGTTATTTGGGAAGGTATTATTGAAAGATAAAAAATGCAGTAGAAAAATTGCGGCAGAAAAAGTGCAGCAAGAAAACTGTGGCAGAAAAAGGGTGGCAGCAAAAGTGCAGCAGAAAAAGTGCGACAAAAAAATCGCGGTAGAAAAAGTGTGGAAGAAAAATCATAGCAGAAAAAGTGCGACAGAAAAAGTGAGGCAGAAAAATCATGGCAACAACATGGTTGGGGTCTATTTATGAGATATATGACACATCTTGTTTGAGGTATGTTTTGTGAGCTAGGGTTTATCTCTTGAGATGGTATTGGATGTTCAGTATTGCTGCATATATCAGATTTGTTGAGGGATACAGTTGGTATTTTGCTGTTGGTATTTGGCATATGTGATGTGTTGCTGAAGTTGTTGGTTTATCTTAAGGCTACATACTAGTTAGGTTGTGGCACATAGTTTGATGTAAGGGTTTATCATGGTATTTGGTTTAGGGATAGAGTGATGAATTGTTAGATAAATTTTGATGGTTATATTGGTGTATGTCTTTAGTATATGGTTGAGGTACATGTTGGGTACATGGTTTTGACAAGTAGTTGATGAGTTGGCACATACATGAGGTGTATAGTTGATGATGTTGGTACATATTGATGAGTCAAGGTTGATGCATAGTACATGTTGGTTCAAATTATTGGTATAGGTTGTTTGTTGCAGGTTGATTTGTACAAGTTGTTACAGGTTATTGGTACAGGTTGACAATGGTAGTGGTTGATTCAATGACAGTGATAAGTTGTCTACATTTGGCATTTATATTTCAGGGCAGTTGGATGGGGCAAGGACATGTGGTTGTAGCCACCTTCTGGTTGTAGCCAGAGAACTTAGGGGGTTGTATTCTCCTTCTAGTTGTAGCCAGAGAATTAAGGAGTTGGAGCTTCCCTCAGGTTGTAGCCTAAGAAACTAGGGGGTTGGAGCCTCCTTCCAATTGCGGCTAGAAAAAAAAAGGAAGTTGGTGCTTCCAATGAATGTAATTCTTCAAGACATATAAGAAAAAGCATTATGTGGTTTTCTCCTGCTTTTGGTTTCCACATAAAAACACTGGTGTACTCTGTATGTGTGTGATTTCTCATTTGTTCATTGTTTATTTACTCTGTAAATATTGGATGATAATGATACAATGATATAATGCTTGCATTTTTGGTGAAAAATGATTAAATTTCTCTATTACTGATTCATCTACCCTCTGAGTAATCCAACAATTGGTATTAGAGTAGGTTCCTTCAGAAATCAGTTTAACCACTGAAAGGTAGATCATGGAGAGAAACAACATGTATAAAAATATAATACCACAATTTGATGGACATAAGTATGGATTTTGGAGCATAAGGATGAAAACATATATACATGCATAGGGATTTGAAATTTTTCAATCAATTGTAGATGGATACACCGCACCAGTAGTTCCACTAACAAATGACAAAGAAATAAAACTCAGTCAGAATAGCTCCAAATCCACTAATGCACTTTTGAATGGTCTTGGAGAATCGGTATTCACAAAAGTTGCATATTATAAATCCGCTAAAGATATTTGGGACAAACTTCAAAATATTTATAAAGAAGATTCAAAATTCAAAGAAGAAAAGCTTCAAACTTATACAGGTCAATTCAAATGACTAAAGATGAAGGAAGATGAGAATATTGCAACTTACTTTTTACGAGTCGATGAAATACTAAATGAAATCATGGGATTGATAGAAGAAATCAAAGAATCCATAATTGTTCAAAAGGTACTAAGATCTATTCCTATGAGATTTGACCCTAAGATATCATCACTAGAAGAAAGAGCGGACCTGAACTCAATAAGCATGGACGAATTACACAGAATCTTCACAGCATATGAAATGAGAACTAAACAGAAAAATCCAAATATAAAAGAAGCACCCTTCAAAGAATCCAAAAAGTCAAAACAAAAGGGAAAGAAAAAAGAAAAAGAACATAACAACAACAGTGACGTCTCGGAAGATGATGAAGAAGTGACCAACTTTGTCAAAAGATTGAACAAGGGAACCAACGACAGGTATAGAGGTAAGATTCCTTTGATTTGTTTTAATTGTGATGGTATTGGTCATTTTGTTAACAAATGTCCTCATAAGAAAAATATAAATGATGAAGGTTACTCAAATAACAAACAAACATATAAAGAACAAAGAACCACAAAGAAAGATTTCAAGAAATGCTTAAGCACCAATGAAGACATCATCAGATGAAGATGAAGCCAGTGACAGTGAGACAGAAAGAGTTTTATTCATGGAAGTAGAAGACTCTTATAAAGAAGACTCCAAATAAGAATATGAAGAGACCGAATAATAATATGAAGAAGTCGAAGAAGAATATGAAGAGGCATAAGTTGACTACTAAGAAGAATTTGTGTGTGCCATAGAAGTTATCAGAGGAGAAAAAAAGAAAAACAAGAAACTACAAGCGGAACTGGACAAGAAAGAAGACAGTCAAGAACTAGAAAAATAATCACAAATTTGAAGGTTCAAATAGAAGAAGATAAAAGAACTGAAGAAGCACTCAAAGAACAACTAGAAGAAAAAGATAGGATCATTGGAAATTTGGAAGCAAAGATTGTCACATTAAGAAAGGATATTCAAAAGAAAAATATGAAGAAAAACTCAAAAGTTTTGGATGACATTATCAGCAGTCAAAAACCTTATCATGAAAAGTCCGGACTTGGATACAATTAGACAGAAAAGGGATCAATCTCCAAAACAACAGAGCAAGAAACATATCCAAAAATCTATGCAAAAACAATCAAAGGGGATGGGAAGATATACAAGGAAGATTACATGGACACTCCTCCACCGAGAAGATTCAGATTTCAGAATCAACAACTGACAGATAGGCCTCAGGAAGAAGAATAATTCATAAGAGTATCTCCTATCAAAAGATCTTCAACTCGCACGCATCAAACTATGTTTTTTGGTTTATGTTATGCATGTAATAATTTTGGACATAAAGTTGTGAATTGCATAGCCAACAACATGAACATAAACAACTTTGAAAGTCATATACAAAAGGGTTATCCAAGAAGACCTAGTGAAATAAAGAGAAAAAGTTACAACGGGTTTGAATCTTTGAGCACTGAAGTGGAATGTTACAAATGTAATAACTTTGGACACATGGCCAAATATTGTATAATGACAATCCCTCCTAGAGAACCGCAACAGAATAACAACAGTCACAGACAGGAACCTCAGAAAAGGACATGGATAAGAAAGTAGAATCAATATAGCAATGAAGAATGCACACTCTCTCTACAAGCTAAGAAGAAGAAACATGGCTAGTATGTTGATAGTGGTTGTTCAAAACACATGATAGGTGATAGAGACATGTTTCTTACATTAAGAAAGAAAATAGATGGATCAATCTCCTTCGAAAATGATGATTCAACTAAAATCATTGGAAAAGGCACAATCAGAATTGGGAACAAGAATACCATGGCAGAAAATGTTATACTAGTAGAAGATATGAAACATAATATTCTAAGTGTGAATAAAATGTGTGACCAAGGTCATAAAGTTATTTTTGATTCACAGAAGTGTGAGATAAGAAAATAAGGCTCAGGAAAATTGATTGCTACAACTGCGAGAACTTCAAGTAAACTATATGTGTTAACTGAAATTGGAAATTAAAAGTGTTGTCTAGGAAAGGAAGATGAAAGTTGGCTATGGCAAAGAAGAATAGGTAACATACATTTTGATAACCTTTTCAAAGTCAGCAAAAGAGAAGCAATCAGAGAAATTCCCCAGATAACGAAACCAACAAAAACTTTATGCAAGCATTGTTTCAAATCAAAGGAATATTCAACGACAAGACCACTGGAAATTGTGCATATTGATCTAGTTGGACGAACTACAACAAAGGTTTTCAAATGTGAGAAATATTTTATGTTATTAGCTGATGATTATACAAGAATGATTGCAGTTTTCTTTCTCAAGAATAAGTCAGAAGATTTTGAAAATTTCAAGATCTACAAGGAAATGGTTGAAAATGAAATGGATTCAAAAATCAAATGCTTTAGATTTGATAATGGAGGAGAGTTCACTTCAAATGAATTTATGGACTACTAAAGCAATCATGGAAAAAAAATGCAATTCTCTGTTGCTAGGACACCTCAACAGAATGGAGTTGTTGAAAGAAAGAATAGGATAGTACAGGAAATGGATCGAACAATTCTAATGGATTCCAAATTGACATATATTTTTTGGACATAGGAAGTGCAGACAACAGTTCACATTAAAAATAGAGTAATTCTCATAAACAACACTGACAAAACTCCCTACGATCTATGGAAAGGAAGACCAACAAATGTGAAGAACTTCAGATTTTTTGGAAGCAAATGCTACATCAAAAGAGAAGATGACAGAATGATAAAGTTTGACTCTCGTGTGGACAAAGGAGTACTTTTTGGTTACTCATGTACAAGGAAATATTTCAAGTGTTACAACCTAAGATTGAACAAAGTTGTGGAAAGAATCAACGTAACAATTGATGAAACAGGTAGACAAGAATTAAAGGAAGAAGAAAATGAATCAATGGAACAACTTTACGAAGAAGAAATAGAAGATAAAAAAGAAGGGGAAGATGAAGAGGATCTGACAGAAGAAGAAGAGAGATTTCAACAAGTTCCTCCAAAGACACCTAGCAGACGAGTATAGAAGAATCATCCTTCAGATCAGATTATTGGAAACAAAGATGCAGGAGTTGAGACTATAAGAAGAATGTGTTCACCAGAACAAACACACCTAGAACTCTCATCTACGATTGAACCAAATTGTTTTGAAGAGGCCAGGAAGGATGGATTTTTGAATAAGGCCATGGATGAAGAATTGGATCAAATAGAAAAAAAATGACACTTGGGAATCAGTTCCAAGACCAAAGGATAAGATTGTGATC
>JZKD02S1673971.1:559194-597051 GCA_000966675.3 Picea glauca
ATAACATTACTAATCTAAATTACAACTAATGGCCTAAAGCTGACATAAATAAAATAGCATTACTAATCTAATATGCCCCAATTAAGGGGTAATGAGCCAATATTAGGTCTTAACAACTACACTAAGTCTAACTAGAATAAGACTCACATTTAAACTCTAACTAAGATCTAGTTAGGAGACACCCATTAAATGAAAATCTGGGGATCAAAGGGACACCTAAGAGAGAAAATAGGAACACTTTGGGGAATGTGAGGGAAATTGATGTTTTTAAATTAAATAAATTTGGTAATTACTTGTGAAACTTGGGGAGACTGTGACAAGTGTGTGGGTAATTAATCCAATTTAAATTAATTAAAAGATAATTAATTATGCATGAGGACATGTGTCATTGGGGATTTTTCTATAAAACAAATGTGGCAGTGGGGAAAGGGGCCTCACTTTTGATGGCAAGGTTATACTACCAAAATTTGTTTTGACTGTGTTTTACTTGTGAGAGTTGGGATACCAAGCTTGTAAAAAGAGTGGAATCTATTCCTTGCAAGGAAAGTCTTGGAGCTATTATTGTTGGTTTCTTGTGTGTGCCCCCTTTGTAGCTCGGGGGGATAAGGGGTAATAAGAGTACCCCTAGAATTGGATGGGAGGTATTGGTGAAGTTTCATTTATTAGCAAGCAAGAGAACAAAAGGAGCACAAGACTTTGAAGGGCATCTTCATCTCACAACCTTCATTGGTCCTAGTATTTTTATATTCTGAATTTATTTTGTATTACAAGTATATTAGTATGTTATATTGATATGGCCATTGTAGAATCACTAGAAGGACTGAATGCCAATTTGTTAAAATTGTTGCCCAACGAATAATAGTTACGGTGTATACAGTTTTCAATTTTCGATGTATTTTTTAGCTTTCCAAATTCTAAATTCGGTTGCTTAATCCATTTGTAAAAATCGAAATTATATTGTGTATGGTTTATATTTTAAAATTGCATTTTCATCCATATTTGAAGTTCGTGTGATCAGATTTTTTAGTTGATATTATTTAATGAAATTAATAGTGTATTATTCGTTGGTAAACTGTGGATTTAAGTCTGAATACGTATTCATGAGTTCTTTGTCGAATTTCATTTTGAATCATAAATCAACCCATATTGTGGGATCTTTGTTGAATTATATTCTAGATTTGAATTTTGTATCATGGAAATCTCTACTGAGATTTTTTGTCAGTTCAATTTCGCTTGTATTGGACCTCCGTTGAATTTGGTTTAAATCTGAATTTTATCGTGTATTCTCTTTTGAATTTATTGATAAATCTAAAGTTACTAGTAGCGTGGAGTCTCTGTATTTTTCTATTTTTAAATTCCAAAATTTCTGAAATTGTGGAATTCTTGTTTGAAGGTTTTTGAGAGTTTGACTTGCTTTAAACCTAGGTGTTAGCCCCTTTTTCCTTGACAAGTTATGCATGTGACCATAGGATCAAACCTAGCGTTGGCACTAAAGGAGCTATTCAGAGCTCCAGGACTCCAGTGCTCCGGACGGTTCTCAACTTCAACACTCCTATTCACCCGAAGTGTTACAAACCAAATTTGGTCATAAAGGAGGTTTACCGACAGATGTAGGTTAACCCTATCCATCCACTTTCCTTCATCGATGATTATGAACTTAATCAAATGGCTAGTGTATATTCTCCTCATGTGAGAATCTACGTGGAGATATACTCCGCAACTCCAGGATTCAAAATTTTTTGCGACTCCAACACACCTTACCTCCAAACGAGAAAAGGTTGAAACCCACAGATCTGACGATCCTTGTTTAACCATCGACAATGGTCAGGACTTACTCCAGACTTTGGGACTCTAGGAGCTCCTTAAACTTTAACATCTATGACTCATTTCTATCGGAGTACCGAACTACCAAACTTCCATAGGATGAAGCCTCAGAGATTTGACGGTCCTCATTAGATCACTAGATCCACATATGTTCTTTACTCTAGGACTTCAGAGCTTCGGGGTTTCTCCGCTTTCACAACTTTAAATTGTTTCACTTTAATCATCGAACCATCAAAGGGATCAGGGATCAAATGGCATACACTCCCCTTTGATCAACGGTTGATGTCCACTATGGAATTCGAGACTCCAAGAGTCCCTCACCTTTTTGCAACAATGACTCAATTTGGCCTAAGTATCGAATTGTCAAACCACCGAATGATGAAGGCTCGTAGATCTAATGTCTCTCGTTAGGTCACTATATATAGGACTTCCCTTCACTTCAGGTCTTCGAAACTTCGGGGTTTTCTTAATCCTTACTGTCACGTCTCAAACTAGCCGGAGTACCAAATCCTGAATAACTTGGAGATCTATGGGTCACTCTCATCCAACGATCTATGATCAGGATTAATTCTTGGCTTCGGAGCTTCAAGACTCTGCGCCCCAACAAATTTAACTGTTCCAAACCATCAAAGTCACGAATTCTGAAGGAATCAAGGTTTAATGAGCGCGCTACTCTAGTTTAATCAAACAGTTATGGGGATTTTGACTCCTCACTATCAGATCCCATCCACTAATTCTTATCAATGGATTTCACACTCTTGATATTCCCACTTGGAAATCTCCATGTGCTTTACCCCCTGAGCTTCACCACTTGTTGAAGAGAACTATGCTAGTCTCGTGCGCTACCCTCCTAAACTCTAGACTTGAAGGGTTTTCTACGCACCTCTTGTTCTTTCTCTGTGTAGTTTTGCTTTGACTCTCCTAAGCTTTCAATCTTCTAAAGATCAAGGTATCCACACCCTTGAGTAGACTTCGTGCACCTTGTGTATTTCTCCTAAGCTTGGGAATTTTAAGAGGCCCAACTACGTACCTATTGTTTGGCACTATGCATACTTGGCACTTTGGTTCCCAGAAGAGAAACTTAGGGACTTAAAACTAGATTTGTGAACCCTTCCACAAAATTAGACAACACATAGACATAGTTCACTTCATCACAATATATATTAGTTTAGAAAGTTCAAAGTAAGCTTATAGTCTCCTCTTAGGGTTGAGAGATTTTATCTTCTCTTCTTTTCCTCTTTTAAAATCTTATGTAATTCATAAATCTACCTACATGGTTGTACCATGGAGGGTTTTCACACTTATTTCAAGTAAACTTGAGTAAGTTAGAACTGTCATAATAGATTGTCTATTTAAGGTCTCAGGTTTTTACTGCTAATTTTATGTCATGATATTATTGAAATTCTTCCTATCCTTTAAAATAGTAAGATAAGGATTTACTGTAATAGTATACATTTGTGTTATGAAGTGGTGACCATGTTACCAGATTTTCTGTGTTTTGAAGAAATTGTAGTTAAGAATGTTGGGAATTAAAGTTGAACTTAGAAATAGATTGAAGTTATGGGAATTATATACTTCCTTGTTCCTCATAACAGTCTCCAGTCTTAAGACCTTTAATGGTCAAAATCGATCGGATGAATCATAGACTTGAGCATTGATTATGTGTCTTGGAGGTCCTAACCTTGTAGGATAGGTTGGGTGGGTAGACACTGTATGTTATCTTATGTGATGTAGAAGATCTCTAATACATTGAAGTTGTATTTAAATCTTGTTGTGCAATGAGACCAATGAATAGAATGTGTATTACTAAAGTATGTTAATATCTTGTTTCACTTTTTCTAATGATGTTTCAAAAAAAAAATCTTATTGTTCTCACTAACTTATATGTTGTAACATAGGGGATGTTATAGATAGAGTGACCCTAAATTTGTAAAAGAAGTTGCAGACTCATTGGGAGCCTTTGCAACTTCCAACCAGTGGTCAGTAGATAATCTCATAAAATAGTTGGACCAAAAGAATCTTTTGATTGAGCAATTGCATAATGATATGCAACAAATGGAAGTGATTGCTAGAGATAAAATCAATTTTGATATGGATCAAATCAGACAGGGTTTTGAGCAACAGATGAAGAAATTAGAAGATAAATTGTAATTAAGTGTTAAAAATCAACACTTGAGTAATAACATGTTTTCCCAACGAGATATGTTAATAGAGAAATTCCAAAATCGAATAACCTTGTTCGAGAGCACATGAATGGACATTTCTGCATTCAAGAAGCAAACATCATAATTAAATGAAAAGTTGAAAACTGTCCAACAAGATCTGTACGAAAATATGGATATTTTTCAAATACATTGTCAAGTAATCAATAATTCTTTGAAGAATATTTATGAAAAGGAGAGGGGAGCCTATACGGTTGGGTCCAAATTCCAATAATTCATAGTATGGAGACAAAAACTCAATGTACCTGGAATTGCTCATTTTTCACAGTTTGAGTACATAAAGGGAGAAATGGCTTTAAAGGTATGGGAAAATAATTTTGAAGAAAGTAAGAGGCTAGCCAGAGAGGCAAAATAGGCTTGTCTTAATGCTCTTTCAGTTGTAGATATGGAAATGGAAGAGATTGATGTCAGTGGTATTCATGATACACTTGGACAAATTGAGATCAAAAAGAGAAAAGGGAGTCTAAAGAAAAGTAGAGAGAATGTACAAAATGATATTCTAGAGGTAAATCATGTTGATTTACTAATTGTAAATGATTTGTTGGTGAAATCGATTTTACAACATCAGATCACACAACAAGCAGTTGTTAAAATCCAAATTTACCATTGGTGAACAAAAAGGCTTTCTCATTTGAGTTAAATGCAAATGTCGAACCTTCCAAGTTTGTTGTTGCATTAATGGAACTACATGCACAATTCAAAGATAAAAAAAAAACAAACAAGTACATATACAAGCAGATAGAGGGCGAGTGAATTGCCAGCAAGCAAAAGAAATATCAACAAATCCAAAAATATCTTCATTGTATCTTTTAGTTTTGATTGTATTCTATTTTGAGAACGAAAAATGTTGAATGTCTAACTATTTTTGGTTAAGACATTTTTGTATAAATAAACAGATCAAAGATATATTCCAAGCTTCTTCTGGCTGAATGTAAAAGAGAATTTTCCGAATATCAATTAGAAATAGAAGACATAAATTCTACGTCTCATTTCCTTGAGTTATGTGCTTTCTTTGTATTCCCATTTCATAATCTTATTTTCTTGACTCCATGGTTCTTGAAGATTGAAAGACTACAATTTAGTAACACATCTACTATGGTCCATATATTGGATTTTTTTTAGTTACATTTTTTCCTCTGTTATTATTGTGAGTAAAACAAGACATGTATCTGTGTAAGTTTCCTCATTTTAATTCATCTATCAAGGACTCATTCTACATAATTCTTCTATTGCGGATAAGGTAAGATTTATGAGTATTGGATACCTTACTTTATTTTCACAGTCTTTATTAATCAATTCTACTTTTCATATGATCAATATTTATAAATACTCAAAGAAAGAGATATTGCCTCTGTGTTTTCCAATCATTAAAATTCATTTGAAGTTTCATCTTAAAACGGAAGGTAGAAAAACATTACAAAAACCATTCTTTTAAATTTTGGATGCATGACATTATTCTGTGAGCCTAGAATAAATCTCAGGAACAACACAAATAGTGGAGAGATTGCAAAGAAATATTGTGTCCAAGACGAGGACTAGACCTTTTTATAGAAATCCAAATCATTCTAGTTATACAAGGTCCAGAAAAGAATTTCTCACTAAATCATTTTCCATCAGTGATTTGATTTCTAGTGATTGTTGTCATAAGAATTGTTTGAAAAGTATAGACTACATGTATTCCTTGCAGAAAAAGGAAGAATTATTTGCCAATGAATAAGAGCATGAAAAATTCATATTTAGTGGGGTGCATGATATCTATGAACACATGATATGATTATCGCATTGGTAATCTTTTACTTTGCAGAAAGGCTTTCAAAAACACCCACTCAATTGGTAATCTTTGTCTATCAAGGCTCCAAACAAGATTGGAAAAAGATCCTACATTTTATTGAAAGGTACATCATGGAAGAGAGATTGGCCCATTAACAAACATTGCATTGGCATGGATTCCATACTTCTTTTCCAAACATGGAGAGTCTATGCCATATAGAGAGACAATACATATTCCAGATAATTTCTCAAGGAATGAAACTACAAGTTATACAAAAAATATGTTGAAAGTGTTGAAGGAAATCACAATTTTATTTCATATGCATACTTTACAAGAGTATGGAAGAGACAATTCAACAATGTATGTATTCCTAAGAAGTCAAGGATGGGGATTTGCGGTATATGTTCTTCTCTTAAAGAAATAAGAAATAAATCTGAAGGGGTAGAAAGAGGTGTATATTTACAAAAAAAAAAAAATGTTTAAATTCGATAGTTATCAACTATGAAAACATATTGTCAATATTTTCATTTTGTATCATGTGCAGATTCTATAGTCAAATCACTTCAAGAACATAGGAATCAACAATTAAGTGAAAGGAAAAAGTTGTACAGGCATAGAAATAAGTGTTATGATGCTCCATATAAATATATGGGTATAATAATTGATGGCATGGACCAGAAAAAAACACTTCTGCCACATTTTTTCCATAAACCAAAAAAATTACAGGAAGAGAATTTCATTTAGTTTCACTTAGTTGGTTGTATGGGTTTTAATGGAACAATGTGTCCAAGGGTTTACTTCACAACTCCAAATATTCATAATGATGCAAATCTGACCATCACTGTAGTTCATGATGTGATCAGTCATTGGTCTGGTAATCTTCCTCAAGTTCTATATCTGCGGTTGGACAACATTAGTCATGAAAACAAAAATCAAGTTGTCTTTGGATATCTCAGCATGCTTGTTAAACTGGGAATCTTTCAAAAGGTTAAATTTGGTTTCCTTCTTGTTGGAAACACGCATGATCATATTGATCAAATGTTTAGTCATTTTTCAGTAACATTGAAGAGGAAAAATGTTGGAATCCTACCATCATTAATTGAATGTATTAAGAAATCATACATTTTATAGCCTATTTTTCACATATTAGAAGTAATTGTTGACATGTGAATATTTATCCATGGATCACATGGTGAAGAAAAATGTATTGAGCAACTTAATGACATTAGCTTCCAACATCAATTTTGCTTGAAAAAAATTGATGGGAAAACACTTATATGGGGCAAGAAATATTCAACTATTGTAGAATGGGGGCCTTCATGGGGTTTGGAATTTTTGAAGTTCATACCAGATCATCCAATATTTGCATCAAATTTAATTTTATTACAATAAGTTGTTGAAATCCATAATGCACGAAGGCATAATAGAGATGTAGATTATTCTGAATGCTTGGAGGAAATAAAAAATTCCATTAAAGATACATATGAGTACTTTGATGTTGTTGATTTTGTTGGGGTTACTTCACACAAACATAGGATTTCTTTTTCCTAAGGTTTTTCCTTGTTTATTAGTCACAATTACTCATTATCCATCTCCTGTATTTTAGGGGAGAATATTTCACCTGGAGAATATTCTCTTTCAGTTGATACTTCAGTGTGACTAGTTGAGTTGAGTTTAGATGTTGCATTGGTTTTGTCACCATACAACATTGTGATCATCACCGGCTAATGAAAACTTGCCTTGGGATCATCACCAGACTAGCGCATTACCCTTGATTTCCTTATTTAACTCCTCACTACTCTTTGTTCAATCAGTTAAGTGAAGACTAGTTGACTAGTTAACTCAACTAGGTGGCAGTTCACTCTCGTAACTACCTGAGAGACTAGACTAGGTGGAATTTCACTCTCATAAATATTGGTATGTGTCCTGATCACTCTAGACCACCACTATGGTGAATTGTTTCTCCTCCAGTGTGCACTCATTGAGTTATACCTAGTATATCATGTGTAAATTATTCATTATTCATAACGGTTAATGAGAATTCTTTCATTCTTTCTCTCCTTCTTATTTCTCCTTTTCTCTCTGAAAATGTGTGTATCATTGTTTATCTTAATCAATTTTTTGTAGGTTCAAAACATTTACATGGCATCATAACTGACGGACTACTAAGCAAAAGCTACACCAAAATGTTTTGCAGGTACAAAAGATTGAAGACAACGGAAAGATGGATTTTCAAAAAGAATTCATTCTTACACCTTACAACTATTTTGCATGGAAGGAGAAAATAGCCATACATATCTGAAATAGAGGGTTGTACAGGTTAACCTTTAATACAGATACAAAACCAACATCAACCATAGAAAAATTCAAGTACTTAAATTGCATGGATGGGGCACTTGGAACAATTTGCAGTCTTATTTCTCTTGATCTCCTTTTTCACATATCTTCCTGTAAGATTCCCAATGAAGCCTGGACCACCTTGGAAGGGCTCTTTGGAAAACAATATGATATGAGGGGACACATTTTGGAGGTGGATCTGCTCACATTGGATCCAAAAAGATTCGATAATATCCAATATTTCTTTAAAAAATTCAAGGATTTATTGTTGCAGCTCAAAGCTTGCAGGATTGATAAATCGAAGGAGGAAAAACAAATGGTTCTCACCATTCTCTCCAAGATTGGTCCTGAATTCTCTATATTCATATCCACATTCCTTACTATCAAATTCACCTCTGGAGCCACCTAGAAGATGCCTTCTCTTGAGGACTTTATTGAATCCCCGACACAAGAGCAAACCAAGGTCATCAACATGGGCACAATCAAAGGCCCAAGGGTGTATGCAATCACTGTGCATGATGGAAGCCACAAATATCAGAAATCTAAATATAAAGATAAATAGAAAKCTCATGCACATCCGAAGAAGGAAGGGTACACAAAACCCTTCACYGATGCCTCTAGATCCAAAGGGGAAAAGGGAAGAAAAGGGGAGAAATGCATGTACTGTCACAAAGGATTGCATTCGGAATCCACATGCATGAAAAAAAAAATAGATATGATGTCTCAAATACTTCAGAAAAACAACCTTGGATATCGCATCCCCGAGGGTGCCAAGAAGAAGAAGAAGCCAGAAGATTTGAATTTCAAGAAAGGAAATTCTAGCCATGCGTTCATTGCCATCAACTCCTCTCTTGATGCTTGGATCGTATATTCAGGAGCATCACATCACATGGCTACCTCAAAAGAAGTATATTCTTCATTCGATGCATGCAAAGGTCCTCCTATTATGACGTGGGACAACTCTTCTTTCGAAGTCACTGGCAAAGGAAGGATTGAACTCACCAACAGAAGCTTCGAGAATGTGCTGCACGTTCCCAAAATTTATGTCAACCCTCTCTCTGTGTATTAGATGATGAATTTTGCCACTGGACATAAAGTCATATTCAAACCAAATTCTGTGGAAATCTATGACATGCAAACCAACTCCAGGTTGCTACCGGTGAGGTAAATCATCAGTCTAGATTGTATACATTTTTTGATTTCATTGAACCCGATTCTTCTTTACTGCTTATTCATGTTGATGAAAGTAGTAGGATATGGCACAAAAGGTTTGGACATTTGAATTTCAGATACATGAAACATATTAGCAAGCAAATATTGGTTGATGGTCTACCAGACATCCATTTCTCCAAGGGAGTATGTGAGGGATGTGTTCTTGGAAAACACCCTCAAGAGAAATTCGACGAAGGAAAGTCTCAAAGAGATTATGCACCTTTAGATCTGATCCATAGTGACCTCGTGGGTCCCTTTCTGCATCCATCGATCAGAAAAGCGAGTTTTTTTCTTACTTTTGTTGATGATTTCTCACGTTTTACATGGATCTACTTTCTCAGGAAAAAATATGAGGTCTTTCAACACCTCAAATATTTCAAATCCTTGGTTGAGACATATTCCGGAAAGAAGATCAAAGTTCTCCGAACTAATAACAGGGGAGAGTAAATAAATGATGAGATCCATAATCTTTTCCATGAGGAAGGGATTCAGTTGCAATACACAATTCCCTATACTCTGCAGCAAAATGGAGTCATTGAGTGGAAAAACAGATCTCTAAAGGAGATGGCATCTTGCATGTTGCATGCAAATTCACTACCACAGAGACTATGGGATGAAGCATATAATTGTGAAACAACCATACAAAATAGATCTCCCCATAGATATATCAAGGATAAGACCCTCTATGAGGCTTGGAGCGACCTCAAACTGGAAGTGACCCACTTTCTCATTTTTGGTTCACATGCATGGGCCCAAATTCCCTTTGAAAAGAGGAAGGCACTGATCCATAGAGCACTGAGTGCATTTTTGTTGGATACTCCGATGGTATGAAGGGATATAAGCTATTGATATTTCCTCGGACCAACTCATCATTGAGTGAAGTGTCCAATTCAGGGAAATTGTATCACATGCACCTCAACAGCCACATGCAGACACCTTCATTCTTCCACCTGTTTGAGATGATGAGAATGCACATGTTGACTCTTCTTCAGATGAGAGTTTTGATTCATAGGACTCAGATGATTCAAATTTAGAGTCAGCACAATAATATGTAGCTTTAGATCATCCAGATGCATTTGTAGAGCTAGAGTAGAGGCTCAAGTGGGCACATACTACTCTTCGAGATGCAAGGGATCTCATTGGTGATCCAGCCGATACTAGGAGGACTCAATCTGATTTTGAGGAGCCTCTTGTTGTACTCACTACCATTGAACCATTTCCCTCCAGGCATATTTTCTTGGTTTAGTCTTCAGATCCACAGTATTATGGCCAGGCTTTTAGAAAACCCTTTTGGGAATCCACCATGCAGGAGGAGTACAACTCCCTCCTCGAGAACCAGACTTGGGATCTGGTTCCCCTTCCTTCTGGGAGGAAAATTTTCAGATGCAGATGGGTCTACAGGGCCAAGAGCACAATGGCTAGAAAGATTAGCAGATACAAAGCCAGGCTTGTTGCCAAAGGCTTTCAGCAGGTTCATGGTATTTACTATGATGAGACCTTCGCTTCAGTAGCGAATATGGATTCCATACGATTGGCACTTTCCATTGTGGAAGCCAAGGGATGGGAAGTCCATCATATGGACATGAAGAATTCATTACTTCATGGTGATATCTTTGAGGATATCTACATGGATTAGCCCCAAGGATTTATGCAGGACTCATCTTTGGTCTGTCAACTGAAGAAATCTCTTTATGGCCTCAAGCAGGCTCCTAGGGCATGGTATGCCAATATGGACTCCTACATGCTGTCACAAAACTTTGTGCATTGTAAATCAGACCTGAATGTCTACATGCTCATGAGGATGGCTGATTCACTTCTACTCTTAGTTTTGTACGTTGATGATTTGTTGATCATCGGTTTCTTGACTTCAGCAATTGTTGCAGTTAAGAGGATTCTACATGACATGTTTTTGATGATGGACATGGGTCCGCTACACTTATTCCTTGGACTCGAGATCAGTCAGGATGCATCATGCATCAAACTGTCTCAGGCCAAGTATGCACGAGATCTCCTTGAGAGGTTTCACATGACAGACTACAATTCTGATTTGACTCCTTTCCTATCAGAAGTCAAACTTGAGGATGGAGGGGAGACTCCATTGGTTGATAGCACATTGTACATACAGTTAGTGGGGAGATTTTTGTATCTCACACACTCCAGACTAGACCTCTCCTATGCAGTTGGGGAAGTTTCTAGGTTCATGTAGGAGTTGAATGAGCTACATTGGAAGGATGCAAAGTGTATCCTTAGATACGTACAGGTCACCATCACCTTTGGGATTCATTATACAATAGAATCTACATTAGATATCATTGGTTTTATTGATTTGGACTGGGTTGGCGATAGCACTGAACGCAAGTCCACATCTGGTTACTCACTCGGTATCAATTATGGGCCTATCTGTTGGTCGAGCAAGAAGAAAACTACCATTTCTCTATATTCAGTTGAGGAAGAGTACAAAGGGGTAGTTAACATAACCATTTAGGCTATGTGGCTACAACATTTTCTCACTAATTTTGGCATTTATTTTCATCAGCCGATCGTTATCTGGTGTGACAACCATAACACTTTGAAGTTGTGCAAAGATCTAGTTCAGAGGCAGCGGATGAAGCACATTGAGATCTGCATACACTACATCTGATACTTAGTACATGAGGGGATCATCGACTTATATTTCTATCCTTTAGCAGAACAGATGACATACATCTTCATCGAAACCTTCACTGAGCAGAAATTCCATTCTCTACGAAATCATATTGGAGTGAAGGAAACAATTGCCTAGCAACTATAGTTCTTCTTTTTACATACACTGTACCTTGAGGGGGGGGGGGGTTCCCTTGAGGTTTTCCCTCTTTCCTCACTTTATTTTCAGTGTATCTATTGTATTTGGGTACCTAACATGGCCTCGTTACCAGGACCCATTCTTTATTTTCACCATAGCGATGTTCAGGGGGGGTGTTGGAGTTACTTCACACACACCTATGATTTCTTTTTCCTAAGGTTTTTCCTTGTTTATTAGTCATAATTATTCATTATCCAACCTCCTATATTTTAGGGGAGAATATTCCACCTGGAGAATATTCTCTTTCAATTGACACTTCAGTGTGACTAGTTCAGTTGAGTTTAGATGCTGCATTGGTTTTGTCACCATGAAACATTGGGATAATCACCAGCTAATGTGCACTTGTCTTGGGATCATCACCATACTGGTGCATTAGCCTTTATTTCCTGAGTTAACTCCTCACTACTCTCTATTTAATCATTTAACTAAATACTGTTTGACTAATTAACTCAACTAGGTGGTAGTTCACTCCCGTAACTGCCTGAGAGACTAGACTAGGGTGTCAATTCACTCCCGTAACTTTTGGTGTGTGTCCATATCACTCTATACCACCACTATGGCATATTTTTTCTCCTCGAGTGTGCACTCATTGAGTTATATAGAGTATATCATGTGTAAATTATTCATTATTCATAACAGTTAATGAGAATTCTTTCATTCTTTCTCTCCTTCTTCTTCTTTCTCCTTTTCTCTCTGAAAATGTGTGTATCATTGTTTATCTAGATCTATTATGTGTAGGTTCAACACATTTACAGATTTAGTTTGGTGGGAGTCTTTTTTCAATGATCAAAGTGAAATAATTTCAAACTCAACAAATGAAGATACATTTTTGAAGACTCCATTTATTTGGCCACAAAATAGGTCAAATGAATCTAAAGAAAGAAACATGGTTGAACAAGAGGAATCTCAAGATGCTATTGAGTTTTCACAGGTAGAGGAAAGAGAAATGTATATTGGTTCTAGAATATCATGTGCACAACGTGAAGCCATGGAAGATCTTTATAGGGGTTCAACACAAGATATTAAGGAGGGTTGCATGATTGCAGTCTTAACGACTAAAGATCCACATGGTTATCAATTCTGGATTGAAAAGGTTATAAGGATCAATAAATAAAATGAATATGTTATAGCAGTTGAATTGCATTGGTATGAAACAAGTACACACCCATTCAATGGCGTGTACAAACAAGAGATGGTGGTTGAGAAACAAAACAACAGAAAGAGAAAAAAAAAAGGGTCAAAATATAACTTGTCATCGACCTCTTAAAATTAGAGGATGTTGACATACTTGTCTATGACTTCAATTTGACAAACAAAGGAAGTCTTCACTCCAGGACCATAGATATTATCAAGAGGTTGTTGCCACAAGATATAAGTGCAAGATGGGATTCTTTTGAACCTTGTCATAGATCAAAGAGGATTTTGACATCTGAAATGTTGGGCATACATTCACACTCAGATGGTGCACTCATTGATAATGGAGAAGAATATGGATCATCTACATATTCATCCAGTCATTCATCTGAAGACAATGTATATTTTGATGGTGTGTCAGAATCCATGGATGATTTTGATTAAGTGTATGAAACATTTTATGTATTTTTTATCAATATGATGTTTGTATGGTAACCATAAATGAGTGTTCTTAGTTACATATGATCTTACATGAAGTTAAGAATCATTTCTATGTTTTATGAATTATGTGTTTTTACTATGGAGAATATATAACAAAATTTCTTAGATCTTTTGTTTTGAATATGGATAATGTAACGAAATAATTTATGTTTCATTAAATGTAATTTGTATGGACTTTCTTATTTAAAATAAAAAAATATGTTGAAGTTATGTTGAATGTTGACATCTGAAATGGTGATATTTTCATGCCATTATGTATTATCGTGTGGTTGGAGTGATAAAATAACCTTAAAAAAGTAAATATTTAAGGGTTGATTTTACAATTTGGTTTATAACCGTGATAATTTTTTACACCACTTTCAAAAATGTGTTAATTTGTAGGTTTTGGTTGCAATGGCATGTGCCACACTAGGATAAGGTTTGAAATGAGGTATAATTTTAACGTTTAGAAAAAAACATTTTTCTGTCGGTAGCACCATTCTTTGATTTAGGTGTTGATTTTAAGGTTTTTCGGAGCAACTATATGCATGTTTTAGGCCATTCTTGAAAAAAAGTTGCAATTTTAACCTCAAAAAAAGGGTGCTACCAATAGAACCACTTTTTGATTTGAGGGTTAATTTTGTGGGTTTTTATGCAAAAATATG
This sequence comes from Picea glauca, assembly GCA_000966675.3. Taxonomy (NCBI): domain Eukaryota; kingdom Viridiplantae; phylum Streptophyta; class Pinopsida; order Pinales; family Pinaceae; genus Picea; species Picea glauca. The sequence goes on from JZKD02S1673971.1 coordinate 573,682, forward strand.
GGTTTTAAGGGCTAGAGTTCTCATTTTGAGGTCATAGTTCTTGTTAAGTTGGTAATATTGTTACTAAGGAAGATACACTGAAGACCATTTTCTAAACCAAAAGGGGCACTTTCACTTATAAAATAATTCATTTGGGCTTATCAATGTCAGAGCCATCTTTTTAAATGGATATTAATTTATATGGTCTCATCAACTGCAATGTTATTTTTTACTTTGACGATGTGATTGTGTACTAAAAAAATCTAGTTGATCATATTGCACATCTCACTCAAATTTTGGAAAGGTGTAGAAAATATGGGCTTTATATAAATCCTAAAAAGAGTATCTTCATGGTCACCCAAGGTAATTTTCCCATGCACGTAAGCTCAAAAGAAGGTACAACTATAGGTATTGAGTGATTCAAAGTCATATCTCAATTTCCCTTACTGCATAATAAGAAATCTATGCAATGTTTCTTCAAGAAGATTAACTTCGTGAGGAAATTTATTCTTTATTTTTCATAAACCATTAAGCCTTTGCAAAGAATACTAAAAAAGGATGTTGAGTTGAAATGGAATAAGGAAGAAAATGAATCTTTTGAAAAGATAAAAATTGTCATTTCAAATACTTTGGTTCTACATAGTTCGGATTTCAATCTTGATTTCCTTCTCTACATTTTTTCCTCTGATCTTTCTCTCACGATCATATTAATACAAAAAGACACTGAAGGAATCAAGCACCTATTTCCTTTATGAGTACAAATTTGCAAGGAGTAGATATTAATTACCCTACTTTGGACAAGCAAACTTATGTTTTCTATAAGGTTGTTAGACACTTTAGGTCCTATACCATGAAGAATTATACCAAAGTGATAGTTATTCATCTCATTGCTTGGTCATTATTCATTAAAAATATTTAAAGGATCGAAGAGGAAACTGGATGACATCCATCCAGGAGTATGATCTAAAATTTAATCCTACACATATTGTACGAGGGCAATGTCTCTATAAATTGGTTTCATAATCATGAGATATGAAACTAAGGAAGAAGAGGGATTGGAAAATAAACTTGTGGTCTATACTAATGAAATCATTTACATCTCAACTAGTATTGAGTCATGGTATACTAATATGACATTCTACCTACACCATGGAACTTGTCCTAGTCACATGAACTCAACGGAGAAAACAGATCTACATTTGAAATCTACTCAATACAAACTCATTAACTCCATCCTTTTCCCTATGATGGAATATTGTTAATATGTTTTTAAAAGGATGGTGCTGAAAATTTTCTAAAGGATCTCCACGACAAGCTAACTAGAGGTCATTTCTCTGGTGAAACTATAGCTCACAAAATTCTAAGAGATGGATACTACTAACCTACTATTTTCTGCGATGCTCACGGTTATGTACACAAATGTAAAAAAATCCAGCTAAGCATGGGAAGAGAGAAGAAAGAATCAATACCTCTACAACATGTCTTAATCACCAAACCCTTTGAGCACTAGGGTGTCGACATCATAGGAGAAATAAACCCTAATCGTCAAAATAGCACAATTATATTCTTATTGTGATGGGTTACTTCACTTAGTGGTCTAAATTTGTGCCTTTGACTCAAGTAAATGAAAGAGTAGTTATTCAATTCTTGGAACAACATTTAATCACCAGGTTCAAGGTTCCCTTAGTCATTGTGTTCAACAATGTTGCCTATTTTTCTTCTTCTTTATTGTCTAAATTTTCTCTGAATAAGAGAATAATTATTAGGCATTTAACTAACTATTACCAACAAGTTAATAGAGTGGTTGAATCAACAAATAAAAATATGATTCGTATTCTTAAAAAGATCATAACTGAGAACCATTGAAACTGACACAATGCTATAAATAATTCTCTCTAGGCTGATAGAGTTACATCTAAAGAGGCATTATGAACTTCTCCTTATTATCTATTATATGTGCAAGATGCAATTCTTCCGCCAAACATTTTGTTTCCATCTTTACAATTTCCCCAAGATTCGAGGGGTCAACCTTCTCCCACCCTCCAAAATAGAATTGATGTGTTGATAATATTAGAAGAAGAAAGGGAGAAGGCAAGCAATAAATTTTCAACTCACTAGTGAATCGTAAAAATATGTTTTAATAAACATAAGGTTGGTGACAAAAAATGAGATATGTGATCTAGTCCTGAAATGGGACAAAGTTAATGAACCCAAAAGAAAACACACCAAATTTCAAAACTCATGGCCCAGCCCTTACTAGACTTTGGAAAAAATAGGAATTGGTTTATACATGTTACAAATCCTAGAATGTGAACTTGATTCCTTTGTTTCAATGGCCACATTATAAAGAGATAATTCACCTGACTAATTCTGCAATCAGTGATTTGTATAGTAATTTTTATTTCTTTCATGGCTTAAGTTTGTTTTTCTTGCATTGTTTTGATTTGGTTTTGTTGTGTTTTAACTTTAGGTTTCTCATTTAACTTTAAATTGCATTATTTCAGTCATATGTTTGTTTGTTTTTAGTTTCACTGTTCAAATAAGACATTTTAGAGGTGTTGAGTTTTTAATGTGTGGTGAATTAAGGCACTCAATTTTAGGCTACACATATTATCTTCTTTTTATCAAATGTAAAATGAGTTAGTGACAAACAGAGCTAGCAATCAAAAAAGGTTTATAGTTCCTTTTATGTGAAACTTTGAAAGACATACAATGATTTTGTCAATGGATATAATGTATATCACCAATCATGAATAAGTGTTGCATATGTGAACTATCCTATGGCTAGGGATAACCATAAAAGATAATAAAATCGAATAACAATGCTAATATTTCCAAAACGTATCCTATGGTGAACTTTCAATAAATACCAATTAGTTGTAAGGGATCTTAACCAGTTCACATGGTTAGTTGGAGATGATCCTTGTGGGTTATCTGTGCTTTAATTGTCCTTGTTCTCGTCTTAGATCACAAACATGCATACATAAAAATAAAAAACATTCCTCAAATTGTTGGTAGATATAGAAATGAACATAAAATAACTACTCTAACTAAATTTATCAGGTAAGTCAATTTCTCTACTAATGTTAAAAGAATATTATAATTACTGGAAAAAAATACATAATTTTTTCTTTTCTTTGGGGGGAGGAGAGAGATATTCATTTTATTATAAATAACAACAATACAAAAAGTGCACTTGATCTTATTGTTGGAACCATCTGTAACCGCCATCTAGATTTCTTCGTCCCAAAGCCACTCGTGACTACTTCACCTCCAACACTCTCCTCCATGAAAGTATGAAGAAGATAAAGGGATCTTAGGCATCAATGAAAAGAATGCAATGTGGGACTTTGAAAAACATGGATTTACAAGGAGATGAAGGTCATAAAAACCTCAAGGATGTGATGGATCTAAATGCTTATTCTAGAGGATAACTCTAGTATAGAAATAGTTCTTGTAACTTTATCCTTCCATTAGGATTCTTTTGTACCATCTCAAGATGATTGAGACTGTTTTCCACTAGTTTTAGGGAGTTACAAAGTTAGTTTTCCCATAAACCTTGCTTGGGAGCACATAATTTTCACATTTTTATATTTTTTAGTTATTTTTTAAGGCACTTGTGCCTTTTATGAAGGGAAGGTGTGAGTACTCACTCCTTTAATGAGCCAAAAGTGCAAGTGGATTGCTAGGAAAGATTTTTTAACAAATTTGTAAGTAGTCCCAAGAAGAAAAATATGGATATGATATGGATGAAGGCCAAACAAAGGCATCTCATATATTTTGATGGAAAAAGATGCTATAAAAATAAGTTAGATTAAAGTCATGAGCTTTACATAAATGACCTAAATAATGAGGGAAATTTGATGGAGATCATTCCTCTTTTGAAAAGGGTAATCTTCACACCTAGTTACTGTTGGTGTCTAGGTATGAAAAATATATCCACCCTTTTTCCTACATTAACTTATCAATTCAGGTGCGTATTCTTTCAAGGCAATGCACAAGGTATATGCAGGAGCAAGAGCACAATCCATTCTGGCCAAGGGTTCACGATAAGATTCAAAACATTGTTGTGAAACTAGATTAATTACAACTTAGAAAAGAAATCATAAGAATTGAAACACTGTAACAACAAACATAACTAATAAATAATACACACAGAAAGATGCATCATGATGCACATGCCCGATACCTCTTCACAACCTGCAGGCCAGAAGGTTCACGTGCACACATGATCTTTCCTTCTTCCACGGCCCAAAGAACTATAACGCTCTTCTATTTCCCTATCGGGAAATCTGCACCCACAACAATCCTCATGCGATCTCCTCTTCTCACTCGGGAGATCAGACTTCGCAACCTTGCGAGTCTAGTGGTCGAGTGTTGGATTCACAAATCCCCGAAACTTCACAACAGTCAATGTTGAGCCTTCCTTCTCCTTTCGGGACTTTCTCTATCGTGAATTCGACACTCGCGATGTCAAGGAACTTACTTTCTCGACTCCCAATCCCGATTAGCTAAAACTCCGACACACACGTGAGTTTGACTATTCAACGGTCCTTCACTCCATCGACATTTCAGAGTTTGCAATATCATGAATCCTGATGCAATTGTTTTGGGACTTCTCGCTATGAAAACTCGAAATGGTATGCCACCTGTCCACTTGTCGACTCCATTGTGGCCCATACAAATCTTCTTAGCTGTCGGGATATCACGTATTAGAATATTGCAATTCTTGTTGCTAAGTTTACGGAGGTTCAACCCACGAAACCCCGATGTGAGTCTATACGTGTAGATCCAATGACCCTTGTGGCTCATATCTACGGTCCTACCCTCTTGAGATTTTAACCTCTCGGGAATACCTGCAATATCTCCCCTTCTTCTTTGTGGGATATAACAATCCACGGGACTTCGCGAATTCTCCTCAAGAAATTCTGACCGTCCGTTCTTCCTTGGCGATTCCTGCGAATGACCAAGTGTTCCTCCGTGGAACTCATCCACCTACGGCGCAAACTTACAATGCTTCTTACAAACTTCCAATTATAGCTACCCAGGGATGTCCTTCAAAAATCTCGAAGGCCTTATCCTTCCTGAGATTTCTTATGACTTTGAGCCTTAGAAAAGGCTTATGCACGCACTCCTTGCGCCAACTTTCAGACACTTCAAGTGTTGAATTTCCTTTGACCCTGCACACACCTGCAGCAATAGTATCTAAATGCTTCACTCAGGTCCGCAACCTTGAGACTTTACTCAGACTACACACTCCTTACACAGCTCCTGTGCCTGTCTGCACCTTTGGGTGAATGAGAACAAAAGTTAAACTACCTGAGCCCTTTGTCAACGCACTCCTTGCGGACACTTCAACTGCACTCCTTGCAGGAACTCTTGCTTAGATAGAGAAACAATTGAAACTCATTCCTACTTCCTCTCAGAATTCAAACTCAAACACATGAAATCATATACACAACATATAAAGCAAATGTATAACAGGAAGCAATCATTTATGAGCATATCGTTCAACTTCAATACACAGAGAACAACACAAAACCATGAATCTGAATCAAACTCTTTCTATTAATTCAAATATATGTACATGGGTGTTCTTACACAGCTCTCTGCATGCTCTTTCTCTAATGCTTCAATAACCATTTTAAAATACACAATGAGGGTGTCTATATCTCATTTCCCTCTTGCGCTCTAAAACTGTCTAATCTAGAATTAAATTCTATCTACCTGCATTAACTACTATAAATGCCTTCTACCTACTAAGGAAGAGAGAAAATGGCTCAAGTTCCATTTACATTATACAAGTGCGCCTTTTCTTAATGACTTCATTTAAGATTGTGCATCAACTTCAAGGTGTTTTTCAAAATTTGTGTTGGGCGCTTGTCCAACTGTCTTTTGCTTCCGTGCTGGCTCTCTTGATGTTGGCGATGCTCTTGCATCATACTTTCTGGCTTGAAAAATTTTATGGGCTCCTGTCCACGAGATCGTGCATGGTATGCCCATGCTTCTGTATCTCTGCTTCGTTCTCCCAGCTAGCATCTTCAACTGGATGGTTCTTCCATTTGACCAGATACTGAAAGTATTCTTTCCACCTGGTCTTCTTACCAATTCTTCTGTTCAGTATGCATTCCATCTGTGGCTTCTCTGCAACTGGCATCTGCTTTGTCCACTGGATCACTGGCTGCTCATCTCTAGTCTCTGTCTCCTTGGCCTTATATGGGTACAAATCTGAGATATTGAATATTAGAGAAATTCTGATCCCATCGGGTAATTCAATCTCATAAGCATTTTTCCCAATTTTCTTCAAGACCCTACATGGCCCGATTTTCTTCATATTTAGTTTATTATACGTTCCCCTCAGGAACCTTTCCTTTCTCAAATGTGCCAAAATCAAGTCACCAACCTCAAACTGAAGTTGTCTTTTATGTTGATCGGCTCTAAGCTTATACTCCTGACTTGAATTCTACAATTGCTCCTTCACCTGGCTATGAAGTTCTTTCATCGCTTCTGCGAGTTCTTGTGCACTAGCACTCCTAGTCGCAGTCTATTCTGAATCCCTCAACTCAGAAATTCCCCTCGGCTGCATGCCATAGACAACCTGAAATGGACTTTGTCCTGTGCTCCTGTTAACCGAGTCATTATAAGAAAACTCTGCCTGTGGTAATATGTTGTCCCACTGGCTGTGGTGCTCTATCACCAAGATTCTCAGCAAGTCTCCTAGACTTCTGTTCACCACTTATGTCTGTCCATCCGTCTGAGGATGATACATTGAACTAAACAATAAGTTAGTTCCCAGCTTCTTCCATAAGGTCCTCCAAAAATTCCCTATGAATTTAGTATCTCGATCCGAAACTATACTCCTTGGCAAACCATGAAGTCGAATGACCTCTTTGAAAAACAGGTTCGCAATGTGAGTTGTGTCACTGGTCTTTTGACATGGAATGAAGTGTGCCATTTTGGAAAATCTATCCACTACCACAAAGATTGAATCAAAACCTCTTTGTGTTCGTGGTAACCCCAATACAAAATCCATGCTAATTGCATCCCACAGCCTCTCTGGTATGGCCAATGGTTGATAGAACCTCGCATTCTGTCTCCTTCCATTCGAATGCTAGAAAATTTTGCATCTTTCCACGAATATCCTGATGTCTGCTCGCATTATCGGCCAAAAATATGACTCATTCAGATTTGCGAATGTCTTGTCGTTACCAAAGTTCCCTTCCAATCCTCCACTGTGTTTCTCCTTCAACAGATTCTCCATCATGGAGCATTTCGGAATACACAGCTGATTGCCCTTGAACCACAATCCTTCCTGGATCATGTATTTGTCCCATTGGCTTCTATCCCTGAGAATTGGATTCTTAGTTGCTTCATATGCCTCCTTAAAGTCCTGGTCATCTACGTATATGTCCTTGAGACCCTCAAAACCCAATGTTTTGACTCAGAACTCCTGCAACAGTAAACAGTTCCTGCTCAGAGCATCAACAACTTTGTTAGCAGTACCCAAAATATGTTTAATCACAAAAGTGAAATTCTGCATATACTCAACCCATTTGACATGTCTTTGATTCAACTTCTCCTGTTGAGTCACAAACTGCAGTGCATGATTGTCACTGTACAAGACAAATTCTTTCGGGATCAAGTAATGTCTCCATTTCTTCAATGCCTGGATGATAGCATAAAACTCCTTATCATAAGTGGAGTACTTCAATTTCGCTTCATTCAGCTTCTCGCTGAAATATGCTATCGGCCTGTCTTCCTGACTCAAGACTGCCCCTATTGCAAATCCACTTGCATCACATTTCACCTGAAATGTTTTCTGGAAATCTGGCAACACCAAAACTGGTCATTCCGTAATCTTCCTCTTCAACAGATTAAAACTCTTCTCAACCTCTTCTGTCCAGTGAAAAGAATTGTGTCTTTTTTTCACGGTATCCATCATTGCTGCACTAATCCCACTGAAATTCCTGATGAGATTTCGGTAGAAACTAGCCAATCTGTGAAAACTTCTCACCTCAAAAATATTCTTCGGTGATGGCCAATTCTTGATTACCTCCACCTTATCTGGATCCATCCTCAACTCATATGCCGAAATAACAAATCCTAAGTAAATGAGCTTTGTCTTCATGAATGAGGACTTTTTCATGTTTATCAACAACTTCTCCTGTTGTAGTCTCTTCATCACTATAACCAAATGCTTCAAATGCTCTGCCACTGTTTTACTGTAAATCAATATGTCATCTAAATACAAAATGACAAATTTTCCGATGAACTCCTTTAGGACTTCGTTCATCAACCTCATGAAGGTACTTGGTGCATTTGTTAATGCAAACTGAATAACAAGCCATTCATACAACCCTTCATTTGTTTTGAATGTTGTCTTCCATTCATCACCCTCTCTCATGCGGATTTGATGATAACCGCTTTTCAAATCAATCTTTGAAAAATACTTTACTCCACTCAAGCAATCCATCAGATCATCCATCCTCGACAATGGGAATCTATACCTGATAGTTATTTTGTTAATTTCCCTTGATTCAGTACACATTCTCCAGCCTCCGTCTTTCTTCGGACTGAGTACTGTTGGAACAACACATGGACTCAAGCTTTCCCTGACCAAACCTTTGTCCAACAACTCCTGGACTTGTCTTTTAACCTCTTCATTCTCTTGCAGTGTCAATCTGTATGCGGCTTTGTTTGGAAAACTGGCTCCTGGTATGAGATCAATATGATGACTCACACTTCTGATTGGTGGCAACGAACGAGGTAATTCATCCACTACTATATCAGCGAACTCTTCCAACAGTTCCTGAATTTCTTCTGGTAATTCATCCATTCTTGTGCTAGTCAGAACAATATTCGGCTTTCTGACCACAATGAACTGTGGATCCTCCTTCTTCTTAACCTCTATAATAAATTCCTTCCCACTCATGAGAAGTACTGTGTTTCTTACTTCAGGCTTCACCTCCTTATCCTTGATTGGAAGCAACATGTCTGTCCTCCCATTCTTCTCTAGGGTGTATGTGTTCATTCTCCCATCATGAATCACATTCTTGTCATATTGCCATGGTATACCCAACAATAGATGACAAACATCCATAGGAATGACATCACATAATATCGTATCATTATATCCTCCTATATTGAATTCAACTAAACATTGTTTAGTGACAGTTACCTGGTGTCCTTTTTGTAGCCACAAAACTCTGTATGGGCTTGGATGATCAGTCGTCTCCAGCTCCAGCTTCTCTACCATCTCTGTAGATACAATATTATCCGTGCTACCACTGTCTACAATAACCTTGCATACCCTGTCCTTGGTCTTGTAAGCAGTCCTAAAAAGTCTGGTCCTTTGGACTGAACTCTCCACCTCCTTCTCGGGTGTCAAAAGGACTTTTCGCATCATCAACGATCTTCCACCTTCAACGTCTTCTGCCTCAACATCCTGCCTCTGTGCTTCGGTGATGTGAGATTCTCCAGTCTCTTTCTTCTTATCTGGACACTCGAAGGACTTGTTCCCATTCTTCCCACATGTGAAGCATGTGATTACTCCACCTCTTCCTCTACCTCTGCCTCTAGTACGAGGAAAAGTGTTGTTATCATCATAATCTCCTCTCTGTTCAGTATATTTCCCTCGTTGTGAGGTTCCACCTCTCTCAGTTTGAGTCTGAGGTTTCTTCCAGTCCTCTTTGGGCTTCTGATATTTATCTTGGGCAACTGATTTGCCTCTGGGCTGACTTCTGCCTTTGCACCTCTGACTCTATTTTCGGCTCAGCTTCTCTTCTTCTTTCAGCGCCATCTGATAAGAATCTTCCACCATTCGGATGGTTACCATGCTTATCTCATCCTGGATATCATATCTCAGGCCATTCATATATCTGGAAACTTTTTCATCATCGCTTTCTTGATGACCTGCCCTGATGTTCAGTTTATAGAATTCCTCAGTGTATTCTTTCATTGTCATCAACTTCTGTCTCAGGTTCTACATCCTCTTGAACAGAGTGATTTGATAATATCTAGGGATGAATTTCGCCTTCATATTCACGATCGTTCGATCCCATCTTTTGATCTTCTGCTTGCCCTTGTAGCATCTGTCAGCTTGTAGTTCATCCCACCATAATGTTGCATGTTCCTTCAATCTTGTGACAACATGCTTGACTTTCTTGTCCTCCTCGACATCTTCATAGTCGAAGTAGGTGTCTAGAGCTCTAATCCAGTCTAGAAGCTCCTCTGCATCCAAGTTTCCCTCATAAAATGGAATGTCCATCTTCACTCTTGCACCCATCCTTGAAATAGCTCTAATCAAACATTTGTTTGATGCATCTTCAGTTGCAACTTCTTCTTCTCGTTCAACCTCAATTTCACTCTCATAATCACTTAGATCCCCCACACTGACTGTGCGTCTTTGCGCTGTCTCCATGTCTTCGAGTCTAGCTCATAGATCATGCAGATCTTTCTCCATAGTTGGATCTGTCATCTGCCTGCCTCTTCTTCTCGACATTTCCTTATCCTATGGATCGGGTGATTGCATATCCCTTCTCCTTTTCGGCATGGTGAATTCTTCCCTTCTCTGCTGCAGAAAGCAAAGAATCCTTTCTGTGCTCTGATACCACTTGATGCACACGCCCGCTACCTCTTCACAACCCGCAGGTCGGAAGGTTCACATGCACACAGGATATTTCCTTCTTCCATGGTCCGAAGAACTGTAACTCTCTTCTATTTCCCTATCGGGAAATCTGCACCCACAACAATCCTCACGCGATCCCCTCTTCTCACTCAGGAGATCGGACTTCGTAACCTTGCGAGTCTAGTGGTCGAGCGTTGGATTCATGAATCCCCAAAACCTGACAACAGTCAATGTTGACCCTTCCTTCTCCTTTCGAGACTTTCTCTATCGTGAATTCATCACTCGCGATGTCAAGGAACTTACTTTCCCGACTCCCAATCTCGATTAGCCAAAACTCCAACACACACGCTAGTTTGACTATTCAACGGTCCTTCACTCCATTGACATTTCGGAGTTCACAATATCGCGAATCCTGATGCAATTGTTTCGGGACTTCTCGCTACGAAAACCCGAAATGGTGTGCCACCTGTCCACTCGTCGACTCCATTGTGGCCCACACAAATCTTCTTAGCTGTCAGGATATCGTGTATCGGAATATCGCGATTCCTATTGCTAAGTTTACAGAGGTTCAACCCATGAAACCCCGATGTGAGTCTATACGTGTAGATCCAACGACCCTTGTGGCTCATATCTACGGTCCTGCCCTCTTGAGATTTTAACCTCTTGGGAATACCTGCAATATCTCCCCTTCTTCTATGTGGGATCTAATGACCCACGGGACTTCGTGAATTCTCCTCAAGGAATTCCGACCGTCCGTTCTTCCTTGGCGATTCCTACGAATGACCAAGTGTTCCTCCGCAAAACTCGTCCACCTGAAGCGCAAACTTACGACGCTTATTACAAACTTCCAATTACAGCTTCCCTGCGTTGTCCTTCAACAATCTCGAAGGCCTTATCCTTCCTGAGCTTTCTTATGACTCTGAGCCTTAGAAAAGACTTCTGCATGCAATCTCCTTGCGGCAACTTTCAAACACTTCAAGTGCTGAATTTCCTTTGACCCTGCACACACCTGCAACAACAGTCTCTAAATGCTTCACTCAGGTCCGCAACCTTGAGACTTCGCTCAGCCTGCGCACTCCTTGCACGATTCCTGTGTCTGTCTGCACCTTTGGGTGAATGAGAACAAAAGTTAAACTACCTGAGCCCTTTGTCAATGCACTCCTTGTAGACACTTCAACTGCACTCCTTGCAGGAACTCTTGCTCAGATAGAGAAACAATTGAAGCTCATTGCTACTTACTCTCTGACTTCAAACTCAAACACATGAAATCATATACACAGCATATAAAGCAAATGTATAATAGGAAGCAATCATTCATGAGCATATCGTTCAACTTCAATACACAGAGAACAACACAAAACCATGAATATGAATCAAACTCTTTCTATTAATTCAAATATCTGTACATGGGTGTTCTTACACAACTCTTTGCATGCTCTTGCTCTAATGCTTCAATGACCATTTTACAATACATATTGAGGGTGTCTATATCCCGTTTCCCTCTTGCGCTCTAAAACTGTCTAATATAGAATTAAATTCTATCTACCTGCATTAACTACTATAAATGCCTTCTACCTACTAAGGACGAGAGAAAATGACTCAAGGTCCGTTTACATTATACAAGTGCGCCTTTTCTTAATGACTTCATTTAAGATTGTGCATCAACTTCAAGGTGTTTTTCAAAATTTGTGTTGGGCACTTGTCCAGCTGTCTTTTTCTTCCGCACTAGCTCGCTTGATGTTGGCGATGCTCCTGCATCACATCACCTGATCAGAAGAGCGGGCCCAACTCTCTGATCAGCGTTGCGTTAGTCACAACAAAGATAAAGATAGCAAAATAGATGATGTTTTATAAATCTGAAAAGGGTTATTACAATATCAATGGGGGCATCCCCCTTTACAGGAATAAACTGTATTTTATACATGGAAAGGGAGAACAACCTCTTTCCCCAAAACATGGTAACCGTATCTCCAAAAATATACATTAGTTGGAACGACACCAGTACCAGATAGATAAGATCAACGAGATGCCCAAGAATGGTTCAGGGATCTGCGACTCCAGCTGCATGACCTCCTTATGGCTTGGTCATTGCTGTGAATAGCGGATCTGCTATGGGATACTGAAGCCTTGGTTCCTATTCTCCAGAAGCTACGATCAAACATTTTTTTTAGTGCTGCGAATAGGCAAAACTCTGTGACTTTATTTCATTAATAAAATATTCCAATAGACAAGGCAAGGGTATTTACCTTACAGGTTTTAGCATAGTAAACATAGGTAAATAAGTGCAAAAATGTAAAAAAAGGTAATGGAAATGCAGCAGAAAGATATCCCGATTTGGTGCCCAACAATTACTTGATTCATTCCTTCACTCACATATATCATCCTCATAATATCATAAGTTGTCTCACTTGAAGTCCTCCTTGAAATTAAGAATGGTGGTATATATATATATATATATATATATATATATATATATATATATGACAGTTACCATGTTTTGGGGAAAGAGGTTGTTCTAATAACCGTCTTAAATGTGAAACATATTTGTTTAATGATGAAATAAAAATATATCCACCGGGACTATGGATGCTCGATGGTAGCGAAGAAAGGTTTGTGATATTGAGGTGATTCTGTCAGGGCCATGGACACTCATTGATAGTGGACCAACTCTAGAAGGGTGATAGAGACACTTAGAGATATCAATAAACCTATTGACATTGGAAGTTTGACCTAAATCATTTTTTTTCTAAAATTTGAATGGCATTCTTCAAAATGACTTATCAATATGATTAGTTGAGAAATTAAGTCTTCATTGCAAGGGGAAAGTATTATTTATAAGTTATGTATAAAAGATATGTAAGAAGTTTTTGTTTTAAGTTATGTTATAGTTATACCTCCACTTGAAATTTATTTGTTTTGTTTGGATATGTGTGAAAAGATCTAGGGTACATCTAGTGAATCACCATTTGTTGAGTCCACAACACACCCTAAAAAAATTGCAAATTTTTTGGGTGCCACTTTTTCTTTATGTTCTTGTTTATCCTAAAATAAACTATGCACCTTAGTTTCAATGATTTCTTGCATATTAGTGAGTCTTTTATTCATCCCTTTTGTCTTGCAGAAGAAAACCAAACGTTTCCCAAGTCTTTGTCCCTGTTTTAAACCAATTTTCAATGTTATCAGCAAGTTAAAATTACTTTTCATCTGTCGTGAAAATTCAATTTTTGCACCAATGTGAAAGTGAAATGTTGTAGTGATATGCAAGTGAAATAAAGGTGTTTATGCAAAGTGAGACTACTCCAATTTATTTTTTTCCAACAAGTACTTATTGGTGGTTACTTTACACTTCGCATGAATTTTTAGGATCCATACAATTACTCACCCATATGAAATTTGTGTTGCTATGTTTCCAAGTTTTAACTAAACATAAAAGTGTAGGTCAATCATTGATAAAAAAATCTAATTATCCATCAGTAGTCATTAATTCCCCAATTAAATAGCTAGACTATCCAATTGCCATTAAAATTCAAATATTTGCATAATCCAATCGGATTCGATCCAGATTAGGAAATCACGACACTATATTATTTCAAATTTGTTATAAATATTCATATATTTCCATTGTTTTAATCACCAAAGTTAGAATTTGAATGTTGTAAGTGACTCAAAATGATCTTTGTGCCTTAGGATTGCATTTTTGTGAGCTTAGATTCTAAGTGTTAATTAATAATTGAGAAGTAGGATAAGTAGATAGTCTAGTGTGGTATATTCCTAAACCATTGCATGTTCAATTTTGTGATTCTTCCATGTCCTGCATGCGATGAATTAATATCACTAAACAAGTCTGACAATCCATAATTTTCCTATCATATCGTTTATTCAATCTTTCCAAGTGTTAATCCCCTATACAAATCCCCATTATAACCATAAATCCCCATGAAAATCCCTAGATATTCAGTTATATTTCTATTGTTATATTAGCATTGTCGGCTAGACCTTTTAATTGTAATTGGACCCTTGGTCTCCTATATATATACGAAGGATACCTAGATTAGGATCATCCCATTTTGTCTTGTGCGTTGCATATATTGTAAAAGGAGTTTCCCCCCTTGAAGTGGATTATTCATTGGCTATTTTTATGATTTATGTTCATAACATTGGGTATCAAAGCTCACAATCCTAGGGGTTTTCTCCTTCAATCAATAAATCTTTACATTTTCACTATAAATTTTATTCTAGGATGACTTAGAAATCAAAATTCTGAGGGTACTGCGGATAGATATTGAGGTATTTGTGATAAAAAAAAATAGGTATTGTTTCATTATAATTTTCGATATATATCCTGTGGAATTTAGGGTTTGTGACTAGTCCTGGAATCAATTTCAAATGAACTATATTTGAATTTTCAATATACCTTTTCTTTGGAAAGGTTTCATACTGTGAAATTGTTATAACTAAGAGATAGAGAAGTATGTCTAGTAAAAATTTTAAGTACCAGTTCATTATATTTTCTGAGATATAGCCTGTGAAAGTGAGGGTTTGTGACTATCCTTGAAAACAGTTTCAAATGAATCATATTGGAATTTTCGCTACAACTCTTTTGGGGCAAGGTTTTAGACTGAAATTTTCATAATTTTGAGAATATATTGTTATGTATTTGTGGTAAAAAATTAATTTTCTAAATAATTTTATTTCCTGAGATACAAGCTGTGTAAATTAGGGTTATATGACTAGTCCTAAAACAAGTCTCAAAAAGGTGTTGTTGTTAGAAGTTCCATATATAAAGTTTGAAAATTCCAAATTGAGTGTCATTGGTTTATTTGGAAATAAGACAGACCATAGTATTCTGGGAAAAAAATTAAGAAATACATATGAAAAATTGGATATGTGGAATTCCATACAATTTCATTCTCTATAAAGGGCCAAGAATCGACAAGTTTTGGTAAAGTTACCACAACTTTCACTTGGCACATCAAATTTTGGTCAGACCTGTGGAATTGCAGAGAAAAAATATCAAAGTACTACAAGCCAAAATTTTAGACCCAGGAGGGCCTAAATTTCATAGATACATCATAAAAAAGGTCAACCAACTAGACAATCTCCCAGTTATGGTTTTAAAGGTATTCAATTTACAATTGGAATAACTATTGATTAGAAGATTTTTTGTTGTTGATTCAAAAAAATTGATTAAAAAAAAAGGGGAGTATTTGAATTATTTTGTTCCCACATGGCTCCAAAGGGTGCTTCAAAAATTACTTCACCAACTAAACCTCTAGAAATCTCAACCATGACTCAATAAGAAAGAGAAGAGATTTATCACCAGCTAGACAAATTGGAGAACCAAGTTAATGAATTGAGTGTTAAGTCAATAACAAGTAATGAATTGATGGAAAAGAATATGAAATATATCGAAAAGAATATGGATTAAAATAGGGTACAAATGGAAAAAAAGATGGAAGAATTGAAAATTTCCATGTCAACCATCTTGTTGCGTACCCTAGATGAGATATTTTCTCAGAGAGATATCAAGACACAAGTAAATCATGTAAATTTGGAAGAAGAGCACCAAAATTATGATTATTCATCACTTCCAAATTCACGTGATTGAGGGTTCCACTCTACACAAAGGAACTATTTAATTCACAAGATCGATATGAGGAATTTTGATGGTAAAGATCCTATAACATGGATATTCCATATGGAGCAATTATTTGATCTACACCAAGTGCCAACCTTACAAAAGGTAACTCTTGCATCCTTGTCTTTATAAAATGATCAATTTGTTTGGTATCAATCGATTTGTGAAAGAAAAAATGATTCTATTATCTCTTCATCCATTTTTATGAATGAATGTATAGCACATTATGGGAATATTAAGAGAAATGCATTCTTTAGTCAACTGATAAATCTTTGGCAAACATATCCAATTACAAAGCACACTAATCAATTCCAAAAACTAATTCTTAGGGTAAAGTAAATTCCAGAGGATAATTTTTTAGATCTATTTATAGGAACTTTAAAGGAGACCATTCAAAATGAGGTTTGTCTCTTTGAACCTTAATATCTAGATCATGCTTTCAGTATGGCGAGGAGAGTGGAAAGTCAAAATATGGCTACTAAAAGAGTTATCTCTAACAACTATAGAGAGAACCATTCTCCCTCTCCTAACCTCACTCAACATACAAGGTTGACACCTCAAAAAATGGATGAAAGAAGAGCAAAGGTACTATTTTTCAATTTTGATAGCAAGTACAATAAGGGGCATAAATGTTGTGAGAAGAAATTAGTCTACATAGATTGTGAAAAATAAAAAGATAAAGAATTGGAACCATTGTAGGATATAGAAATAAAAGAGACTACTCCAACCATATGTCATCATGCATTGGTTGGAATCAATACTCCACAAACCCTCAATATAGAAGGATATATCAAAAATAAAAAGGTAATAGTGTTGATTGATTCTGGGAATACCCATAACTTCATTAATCACAAATTAGTGAAATTTATTAGTTGCTTTGTATGTATAGCACCATAGTTTCAAGTTATTATTGCAAATGGAGGTACCATAAATTGTTCAGGAATTGCCATAATATTAATCTCAATATGGGGGATTATTTATTCTATAGTCCCATGATTGCAATCTAAATGGGTGGTGATGATTTTGTATTAGGATTCCAATGGTTACAATCATTGGTAACAATGGCTCTTAATTTTCAAGAAATTTTCATGAGATTCTCCTTAGAAGGAAAAGAAATTGAAATCAAAGGTATCCAAGGGAATACTTTTAAAGTGATAATATTTAACACCATGATAAAATTACTCAAACATGGACACCATGGCATACTTGCATAATTTTTCTCACTATATGTTCAAACATCTAGACATTTTGTTCTAGTGGATCTCCAAAAAGTTGTCAACAATTATTTCAAGGTGTTTGAAGAGATTCTTAAGGGTCTTCCACCTTCTCAAGATCATGACCATGCTACTCATTTGCATCTAGGAAGTGTACCACCTAACAATATCCCTTATAGGTACCCACATGTACAAAAGAGTGAGATTGCGCATATGATTCAAGAAATGTTAGAGGTCAGCATCATTCAACCTAGCCAAAGTTCCTTATCTTCACCAGTACTGATGGTTATGTAAAAGGATGGTTCATGGCATATGTGTCCATATTATTGATAGCTCAAAAAAATTACCATTAAAAAAAAGCTTCCCATTCCTATCATTGATTAATTATTAGATGAATTGCAAAGAGCAATTTTTTTACTAAGTTGGATCTCCGCTTAGGATATCATCAAATAAGAATGAGGCAAGAAGACATTCCAAAAATATCCTTTAGAAAACATGAATGTAATTATGATTTTTTGGTGATGTCATTTAGCCTTATTGATGCACCTTCAACATTTCAAAGCTTGATGAATTCTATTTTCAAACCCTTACTAGGAAAATTTGTGTTAGTAATTTTTTATCTAAATCAAATTGTGGGAAGAACATGTACAACATGTTGACCTGGTGGTGAAAATGTTAGAAGAGAAATAAATATATGACAATCCTTCCAATTGTTCCTTTGGGGTTCAAAAAGTGGAATATCTAGGTCATATTGTATCTCATGAAGGTGTCAAAGTGGACCCTAACAAAATTAAATCTATGAGGGAATTGCCAATTCCAAAAACCTTGAAGAATATTATAGGGTTATTAGGATTGATAAGAAATTACCACAAGTTTGTCAAGAATTATGGTCAAATAGAAGCACCTCTAAAAATGTGATTAAAAAGGGATGCATTTTCTTGGACTCAAGTAGCAACCAAATATTTTGATAATATTAAGGAGGCTATGTGTACTACTCCTATCCTAGCCATGCTTGATTTCAAAAAAACTTGTATTGTGGAATGTGATGCCTCAGGACATGGAATTGGTGCAATTTTAATGCAAGAAGGAAGTCCCCTTTCCTTTGAGAGTAGACAACTAAGGAAAGAAATTATGCAAACCCATTTATGAAAAGGAAATGTTGGCCATATTACATGCAGTTAAGAAATGACACCCTTACCTAATGACACTTCAAGGTAAAAATAGATCATGATAGTTTGAAGCACTTCATGGAAAAAAAATTATCTGTAGAAGAGAAACAAGAATGGGTTACAAAGATGTTAGGTTATGACTTTGAAATTATGTATAAAAAAGAAAACAAAATATGGTGGCAGATGAACTTTCAAATAAATAAGAAGACGTGGAGGGGTTACTGCGTGCTATGTCCATTCCACAATATGATTGGGTGGAAGAAGCAAGGACTGAATAGAAGCAATATCAAAAGGTACGCAAGGTCATTCAACAACTACAAGAGGAACAAATAACATTAGATAATTTTTTCTAGAAGAATGGTTTACTATGGTATCAAGATTGCTTATATTTATGTAAGAATTACTAACTCAAACAAAAGGTCATGTTACCCCCCTATGCCTAGGGGTAACTAGAGGAGATCATGCCTTGTGACCAACAATGGAGAACATGACCCCAACCCTAATAATGATCAACATGTCCACAGATGGTATCCCAACATCCCCTCTCATTCACCTTTATAGCTATAGTTCAACCAAGGATCATCACATCCAAGCAACCCAGAGTATGGGATATGGTAAGCCATCGTCACCATGAGGTATGTTAATCTTTATTTCATGCAAAATATTTTTCTTAATTTGTTGGGCATGTGGATGAGTATCTTTGGTTAAATTTGGATAATGGATCATTAGCTTGGGAACTTGTGCTAGTTTTCATGTTTCACCTTGATGGTCATCTTCTATGCCCTAGTCCTGTGTTATCACTTCCCAAAGAAAAGGGGTACTACTAGGGGGCCCTCACAAGGGTAACATTATGTTCCCCACCATACTTAAGACTTTCCATCTTGGAGCCTCTCATAGTGTAATAAACTTCAATAATGGCCCATGGTCCATTCTCTCATGAGAAGAGGGCCTGAAGGTGTAGAGGTTGATTTCAGTTGCTAATAAAAGAATAAGAAACTGATGCTAAAGAAAGAAAGGAATGATAACAAAGGAATAACAAAATCTAGTCCAAACTTGAGCTCTACCCTTTCAGTTCTCACCTCGGTCCCAAATAGAAATGTTATATCTTGAAACCTTATAAAAGGGACTTGCAAATAAGATAAAGAAGACTAGAAAGATGGTTGAAATAGTGCCTAAGAATGAGGTAACTCAAGAGCAAGCGCACCCTCCACAAAGTCTCTCATAGAAATGGACTAAATGACACCATAAGCCATGAATTAAGTCGTGAAACCATATCACTTTCACACTTACTCTTGAAGGGTTTCTTTATTTCCTTCTTCCCTCGGGACCTATCCCTCTACATGGTTTATTTTATTTCATGTCTAGGTGGCACACCTAATAGGGTTGGATGAAGGGCCTCCCATACTTAAACTTGTCAACTCACATGTGGTCTTAGGTTGGTGTGATGCTTGAAGGGGATACTGAGGTGAATTGTCTTACATGGATTATAACTTAAGTTACATATTACTTTGTATGCTTTAAGGAATAATGTTTCTTATGAACCTTAGATAACCATTTTTTATTATTTTATTTGTATTGGATGACCCTCACATGGTTCTTTGAGGGACATCCTAGGATTGTACCTAGGAATTTGTGCCTTTATTTTAGGACTTTGTCATGTGTGATGGAGAGACGTGGGTCATTCGCTGGCTCACCACCCTCAGAAATTATCTCTCACATCCGTAAAACCTTGAAAAATGGATAGATGGACTTGGTTTGAGCATATTTAGTCATGAAGGCACACAAATGGGTTGGAATCCCATAGGTTGGGCTTAGTACCCCAAAGATTATTCCTCATCCAAATCAAGGATGTTGCAACATGAGACAGTTAGAGACATGGCATATAGGATATGTATCCCCCCAGATCCTAGACTTAGCACCTATATCCTAGACGTTGGGCCCAATTTGATGATGATGTCATCTTCTAGGGTTTGATGGAGCTAGGGTTTGGAGGATTCTTGGGGTATTAACGATGTTGGCATGGTTTTGAGTGGGGAGAGACATCATTTCCCCCCAACCCACTCCATATTGATTCCATGTGGCTTTTGGATACCCCCTCCTTTCCTAATGAGGTTTGATGTCTCACATGTGTGGTTTATTTTGATGTATTTTGCATTTATTACACTTTGTAAAGGTTAAATGAGGGGTCGATCCCACTTGAGTTAATAAAATTTTATGTTATGTGGAAAAAACTGTAGTGCTAGCCTCATATAAGAAGGAAATCACTCACTTTCATTTTATCATCATCACACCTCACCGTTGTGAGGTGCTACTTCTGAAATTTTCACCCTTTTGCGGTTACTAGCTCTTTATCTCTCATGCTCTATGCTTGGAAAGGATATTTTATGGATGGTTTGTTGATTTTGGATGGATATTTTTGTAATTAAGTTTAAATGCTCTTAGTTTCTTGGATGAAGTAAGTAAATTTATACAATTTTTTTTAATGCTATTAATGTTTATGGTGAAATTATTATTTTGTTGCAAGAAGTATTGTTGATTGAAACCCTAAAAGAGGAACATAAGTTATTCTTCCTCTCATGAGGTATTATTTGTCTAAAATTGATAATTTTCCTTGCTAGGGTTGGAACCCTAAACCCCTAAAGTGATAGCTCACTTTAATATTTTATCCCTAGACATTTGATATTTGGCCTAGTTGAAGCTACAAGAAGGGAGCAATGATTTCTAGGGCCCAAATTTGATTTCACCCTAGACATCATTATCCTCAAGATCTAAATCCTAAGTCCCAAATGTGCTTGCACTTTAGGGTTTAGATCCTACCTCTTGGTTTCAAGTAAATAAACCTTCAATCTTAGTTGCATTGGAAGACTCCATAGCCCTAGAAAGGCACTAGTTTTGAAGAAAATATTGTGGTGAAAGTGATTGATAAAACCTCTCTCTTAAATCTCTCAAGTATCCTACTAACTATACCAACTCTAACCCTAGAAAACTTACTATATTACTTGTTGATGTTATAAAAAAATTATACAACCATATAAAACTACATTGATTTGTTCCATACACTCATCTAAAGGTGACATAACTCACTTAGAATTTTCCTCTAACAATTGGATAATACTCTATTGGTTATAGGCTTACTTTTCAAGGTCAATTGTGGCATTTCTAAGAACTAATTATTGTTGTTTTTACAAATCATTTATTGTTGTCATATAATTGTTTACTACTGCAAATTTGTAACAACCATTGCAATTTATCTTGTCTAGTGTATAAAGAGGTTATTTTTGCATACTTTAGCTTGGTGATTGTCATATATATGTCGCAAAGTGTTATTGTTTCGGGCATGTACAAAATCACCTTCAACCTCTTCTTTTTTCTAAACCTAGACCAACAAACTGGTGATAAATATGGGGGAAGTAGGCTTGGCTACTAAATTTTCTATTTGATCCCTTGAGGTCACTAGGGAAGCCTCCCTTATGGTGGACCTCTTCCATCACTAAAAAAAGAGAATATCGTACTAAGGTGACAGTGGTAGTTTCTTTCATAGTTACAAAAGATTTGGGGACCGTGTGGTGGGATTTGCACAAGTACAAATCCTGTGATAATAGGTACTTTTGGAATTGCACACTTCTTTTATAGGAGGACATTGAGGGTTCTTGAAAAATTATCACATGATCAAGAAAGACTTTTTTTGGGAAGGTCTTAAAACTGATGTTCAAATTTTTTTGGTTGAATGTGTAGTTTTCCAAAATAATAAGGGAGAGACAATAAATACCCCTAGTCTCCTAAAACCATTATCTATACCAAGTCAACGTTGGGAAGAGGCTTCAATGGATTTTATTGCAGGTCTACCTGACTCCAAAGGAAGGAATGTCATCATGGTAGTAGTGGATTGACTCACAAAGTATGTTGATTTTTTCTCCCTCTCTCATCCTTTTAAAACAAGTAGAGTAGTCATAACATTCATGGAAATAGATCAAAACCTACATGGAATCCCTAAGATCATTATAAGTGACAAAGATCCAATTTTCACTGGAAATTTTTGGACCGAATTATTTTCTTGTTTGGGTGCTCAATTGGCTCATAGATCCTCTTACAATCCTTAATTTGATGAGAAAAATGAGCTTTTGAATAAATGTCTAGAAGGGTATTTTTTTTCTTTGCACTTGATAAACAAACACAATGGGTCAAGTGGTTTCCCTTGGCAAGATGGTGGTATAACACATCCTTCCATACTTCATCAAAAATGTCCCCATTTATGGAACTTTATGGATATCATCCTCCATCCATCACATCACCCTTGAAAGGGAAAGATAAGGTTCAAGTAGTGGAGGACCACATAGAGCACCAACAAGAGGTTATCAAACTATTGAAGGAAAACTTGGTTAAAACACAAAATAAGATGAAATAACAAGCATATCAACATCGTAGCTGTTAGGGTCCTATAATTATAGGCGATCTGATGATTCAAATATCATTTGTGGGTCTCATGATGAAGTTCTTGGTTTGTTGGTATCTCGGTTGTTTCCATTTCCCCTCCATCCATTTCGCCTAGATCCTTCACCACCCTGCTGCATCCTTCATCCACCGCTGTGCCTCTCACTCCCTTGCCCCTTTGTCCCGTTGACTACATCTGTTAAGCCCTAATATTGGCTCATTACCCCTTAATTGGGGCATATTAGATTAGTAATGCTATTTTTTTTATGTCGGCTTTAGGCCATTAGTTGTAATTTAGATTAGTAATGTTAT
>JZKD02S1673971.1:602241-627446 GCA_000966675.3 Picea glauca
ATACCAAGGAGACATTTTCATTTTGAATCATCTTAGACTTGAACATTTAAGTGGGGTAAAAGGAGGTTGCCCCCTCGAAGAGGCTTATTATCTGAGATTATCTCTTTTTCAAGGCATTGAGTACTTTTCCTGAGGTTTTTATATGCTATCTTGATGTTTGGTTCTTAACAACATCTCGCTCGCCACTCATCCCTGCATGAATAAACAAACTTAGGATAATAAAATTACTAGTTAGTTTAATAAGGTAATTGACCATAAATAAAAGATTAGATTAATTAATAATGTTAGTAATTAGTAAATAGGTTAATAAAGTTAGGGTAATTAGATAAATAAGCTAGGTTAAGTCTTGTTAGAAATTAATTAATTAATTAATTTAGTTAATTAGTAATAAGGTTAGTGTTTATTAATTTAACATTAATTAAAACAAATACAAATAATAAAATAATAATAAAAACATATAAATTAAATTAAAAAGAATTAAAAATATAATAAACTAAAAATCTAACAAATAAAACATAAAAAACATATTAAAACAAAAACAAAACAAAACGTAAACATATAATATAAAACATAAACGAAATAAACATAAAATAATTAAAAAACAAATATATATATATATATATATATATATATATATATGAATGTCAAATCATTTTCCCCCCACCCACAACTTAACATTCACACATCCCAAAAAATAATCCACAGACATAAAAAATTCTGGATCCCCCCCTGTTCTTTTCGAACTTTAACGGAGGGGGGGGCTCTGGAATAGTGGTATTGGGAGGGACACTTGTCACCTCCAGGTGATTTTGGAACCCCCCCTCCCAATTCCACTTACCACCTCAGGGGGGGTCCGGAATACCACTTACCTCTCCAAAACCGCCCTCCCCCATTTTCACAAAACCGTTGTTTTTCCAGTTTTGACCAGTCTTCTTCCGAAGTGGATTTTGGGCAAATGAAAACGAATTTTTAAAAACCGAGAGATGTTTTTCCCCGTAATGGGATGAAAAAAAAAAACCTCTCTCATTTTTTTCACGGGTGCCATGAGCAGGGATAATCAAAGCCATATTCGAGACCCTTTTTCAGTTTTTCATTTTTCTGTTACAGTCCTAATACACACACATATTCAACTCATTCATCACAGACACAAATTAGATCAGAACTGCCATATCTTTATTACTGGGAGTATGTCATCACATCAAAGATATACAATGCATTGAAAATATTCCTATGACAACCACATAACTTCATATCATTGCTATATAAAATAGAGGAAATACAACATAATGTGCCATGTGCCTTGCATTAGGACTCAAACATATCAAAGAGATGGGAATATATTCAAAAAATCATAGAGTTGCAACAGGATCAGAGTGAGCTCGATACTGGTAGTTAAGCTAATTCAAAACTCTTTGACCATCCAACCAAAAAACTAACTGAATCACTAATTATCTAGCCCTTTTTCTAAGCTTAGAGCTCCTTTTTATATTGCTCCCTACTGGGGAGTGTTGTCTCTTTCTACTCTTCTGCACTCTCTTTTCTGATCCAACTTCCTTATGCACTTCTTTTTATTTTCAGCGCTCCATGTAGACTCTCTATGTCAAGGGAAATATTAACTACCTGGCCAACTCATCTTTTGTCTACCCCACGTCTTTGTATGTTGTTGTCAATAATCATTCGGGGAAATTTCCTAATGACTTCTTTCTTGGATTCTGGTGCAACTACAAAACTTTGGATCGACACGCACTTGGCAGTGCTTAAACTTGGCACACTACTAAAAAAACTTGGTCCAAAGCACACTCTATGGAATTCCTCACGCATTTCCTTAGGTGCATGAAAAACTATGGAATGAGTGCGCACAACTTCGTTTGTGCACACCCATGAAAATAAACCCGAAAATTTGGGTGCCAAAAAGCCCCCACCACTATTATCTAGTTCATACTTGAGCCAACTGCTTTATAGTACTTAAGAGGGTATATTAAGGAAGAGCATATCATCGTTCTTCAAAACATTTGTGATGGTGTCCAATTATTTGAACTAGAACTTGCACTGGTGCCTATGGAAGTGAGTGAGGGAGCCATTTAAAGTCTCCCATTAATCACTATATGTTTAATAATGGCCAGGTTCCCTCAAGAGAAAGCATCATTCTCTTCTTGTCTTTTTTTTTTAGTATGGATAGGCCAAGCAAGAGGTCTTGGTCGGCCTAATTCTTGGGGGTTGTGGTGCAATGACAAGATGTGAGAGGAGGGTTGGTATGAATGAGATTGACAAGAGGAAGTTGGCATGGATTTCTTACTCTAGAGGAGGTTGCAATGATGATGGGTGGGAGGAGGGCATCAGGCAAGCCACCAAGTAGGGTCTCATCTCAACAACAAAGGGGATGAAGCATGATGACTATTCAAGCATCTCTTGGCTTAGGGGGATGTGGAGTGGTTTTTAGAAGAAAACATGATTCAGAAAGCTAGGGGTTAAGAAGAAGATATTGTCGAGGACAGGGGGTGGGAGGTAAATGGTTGAGCAGGGGTTGATATTATAACCCCCTCCTAGAAGACTGCAGGATCGCCTCTTGGGTTGGGTGATCGAATTGGTGATAAGAGAATATGGATATCAGGTTAAACCATGCCATGATATGGGAGTGAGAGAATTGTAGCAAGATTGAGAAACAAAATCATGACATGAGCTTAGTAGAGAATTACGCTAGCTGGTAATCAGGGGTGTGAAATATATAGGTGGGAGATGGTGGGGACGGGTAGAAAGGAGGATGCAACCCTGTGAAGGAAGGGATGTTAGGAAGGAAAACAAGGAAGTGACAGTAAACTACAGAGGATGGATGGATCGATATTGTAGATCATCTATACTGGAAAGGGTGATTAGAGAATGTGATACTACAACCCTAATGTTTACTTGTGGCATGTGTGAATGGATAAATTGAGATTATTTTCCCTTTCCAGAGCTAAAGTGTTAGGAACTTCACCAACACCCACGTGATGTGTACATAAAGAACACTCTATACTTATTGGAAATGTCATAGTTAGACTTGGAAATATCGATGATTTGTACCCTATGTCACTTGATTGATACTGCCTGAGTGATAGAGATGAATTCTTGCACTATCCAAATGTAAATTATGTTGACTAGGAGCTATGATAAATATTGTACAACATATGATAATATTACTATGTCGATCGATAAAGCTGAAAAAAATTAAATGGTGTTTGACCCTTGAGGTCCATAGTACACCTTCAACTGACTACCATTGATGAGACCTTTGAGTGGTTGTCCTTGTAGGGTTTCCATCTTGGTGGCACCTGCTTCACTGATGTAGACTAGCTGAAATGAACCCAGCCAAAGCATGTGTAGCTTACCAGGGTGTTGTAAATATTTGTTGTCATATAACAAAACTAAAGATCATGGCTGAAGGATTTTATGGTAGATGTTATGGTTGTACCAAGAATTTTGTCTATATTTTTCCACCACCTGGTTAAATCCTTCCATCATTTGGTCTTCCTCGAGTTCCATAATCTCATCCAATCTATGTTGGAGGGATTGATCATCGGTCATTTGAGTTGCAAGGGTGACCTCAAGGCTAGGGACCACAAATTCTAATGGCATGACCTCTTCCCTTCCATAGACTAATATGAACAGTGTGCACTTAGTCATCCTTTTGCACTTAGTTTGGTAAGCCCATAATATTTCGGGGATACATTGATACCAGTCATCATGCTACACATTACAAACTTTGGTTAATGCATCTTCTAAAATTTTATTGAAAGCTTCAACTGTACCATTATCTTGAGGGTGATATGAAGTGCTCTTCTGGTGATGGATCATGAACTCCTAAGTGATTTTTTGGATGGTATCATTCTAAAAATGTGAGCCCTAATCACTCATCAATACCCTTGGACATCTGAATTTGGTTATGATGTTGTGAAAAATGAAGTGTGTTGTAGTCTTTGTTGTGCAATCCTTGATTGGTGATGCTTCATCCCATCTTGTTATATATTTTTTTGTAGTAATAATGTATTGTGTCTCAGTGTTACGTGCGAGCATATTGATGGGTCCAACAAAGTATATTGCCCATTTTTTGAAGGGCTCAAGTGCAGTTACTGGGAAGAGTGAGAGCTTATCTCTTTGGCATGGATTTCCCACTAGTTGACATACATCACAATGTTTGTAATAGTCTTTAGAGTATACAAAGAGAGAGGGCCACTAGAGCCCTATGTGTAGAACCTTGTGTGTGGTCACCTTGTTGGAATTATGGCCTCCAATGATACCTTCATGTGCCTCATATAGGATGAAGTTCCTTTCATGTTCCAAAGAACAATGATGTAGGATTCCATTCATGCCCAAATTATATCATTGTCCAACAATCAACTAATAATCAGCACTGTGAGTCAACAGTTGATGACGTTGCACATGAGTATATGTCATGGGAGCCTGTTTGATGATGAGTAATTATATTATTTCATCCAATTGATCTGGGATGTCTTCCACTCAGAAGAGATATGCACACATAACTTCATCGTCAAGGCTCTGAGCAACTTCCCTAGTATGAATTTGTGACAAATGATCCAAGCCCATGTGATTGTGTTTGTTTGCTTTTAAAACAAATTCAAAGTCAAATTCTTGAAATGGAAACAACCATCGACAGATGTGACCACCTAGAATAGGGTTTTTAACTAAGTACTTGAGGGAGAAATGTTTAGTAAATAATTTGAAAGAGGACCCTAGCAAGTACTGGCGAAAATTTTGCAAGGCATGTACCATAGCCAAGCCCTCATGCTTGTTTGTAGTGTAATTCCTTTCAGCATCAGATAAATTTCGACTGGAAAAGTAGACCAAATGATTAATATTTTCGTTCCCCTAGTTGTTCCAAAACAATGGCTAGTGCAATGGATGAAGCATCGACATGGACATGGAAGAGCTTCCACCAATCCAGAAAAATCAAAATGGGCGCATTAACTAGTTTTTCTTTCAAGGTATCGAAGGCTTGTTTGGATTCTGGTGTCCATTCATATTTAATATCCTTGTGCAGTAGCCTTTCCAATGGGGACATAATATGAGCATAGTTATATATGAAATACCTGTAGTATCTGGTATGTCCCAAGTTTACATGCATTCTGTGAACTGAAGTAGGGGCTACCATATCAAAGATAGCGGAAATCTTAGTTGGGTCCATGAGAAAGATGTATTTACACACAACGTGGCCCAACAATATACCAAAGGGTGTACAAAATATGCATTTCTTCAAATTCAAAGAGATTTGTAGCTGGTAGAAATGATCCACCATTAGTCGAAGGGATTGCATGTGCTCCTTTATTAGACTGAACACAATCCATTCCTCCAAGTATACCTCAAGTAATTTGTGGATAAATTCCTTGAAAGTTTCAACCACTAGCTGAGAAAACACTATGGGGGCATTCCTTAGGCCAAAGGGCATGACTGTGTATGTGAAGGAACCGAATTCGGTTTTGAAGGTGGTTTTATCCTGATCTTCCTATGTGATCCAAACTTGATGATATCCAGAGAAACCATCTATGAATGAGTAGGCTTCCTTGTCGCCAACATTTTCTAGCACCTCGTATGTGAAGGGTGTCGAAAAAGGATCATGGATGCAGACTATGTTCAAACTCCTCAAATAGACACATATACAAATTTCCTTGATCGTTTTAGGTTCACAACCATGGGGCTAACCCAATCAGACTCCTCCAGGTGGACAATGATCTTAGCATCCAAAATTTGATCCAGTTCTTTCTGCACTTTTTCTTTGTACTTAGGATTTAGGTGGTAGGGTATTCTCTTGACTGGCTTGGCATTGGGTTTTATTTGGATATTCATAGCTCCCAAGGATCACGCAATTCCCTTCATCTTAGAAAATATTCGAGGAAACAAGTCCTCATATTCTTTAAGGAGGTCAACGACTTGAGTGATTGTCTCCTTATCCCAGTAATCTCCAATAATGGCCATCTTGGGTGCTTCTTTTGTACCAATATTGTTCTTCTTATTATTTATGGGCCCATTATAGTTTGGTATGGTCATCTCTTCCACCTTCCCCTTTAGTGTGTGTTCCCCTTCCTATTTTGTTATATGAATGTCACGAGGGTCTTCGTCATCAATATTTTCACATCAATCTTCTAGCAATGTACTTCTTATTTTAGTTTTTCCACCAGCTGATGGTATGAACAGACCACTCTAGGGTCGGTGACCTTTGGCTACCGATGAAATATGAAGTCCTTAACTAGGAAGAGTGCCTCACTGAGAATTGGATCTTCTATAGTGAACTAGAAGGTGGAAAGAAACCGGGAACTCATATGGGTCCAATCACTTGTCTGCCTCATGAGTTCCTCCTGAATGTATTAGCTTTTAGGAATCATATCCATGGTATTTAAAAATCGATGGACCCATTGGTATTGAGGGATATTTTTAGTATTCTAGTTCCATTTACATAATGAGATATGTTTTTTAGGGTCCTCAGTGCCCTTATATCGGTTGGCTAGTTCAAAGTCAGTGATAGGTTGGAATCAGACTTTTATAAACTTGGCTACCACTCCTAGCTCTGAATATTCAGGTGGTGGGTCGACCACCACTGTGCAAAGGTCCCTTGAAACATGGAATCCATGGCCTGAAGTATTTGTTATGCATGGATGGTTTTCTCCATCTATACCAGGAATGTCTCCACTGGTCTGGTGTCATCAAACCATGGGGAATTGTATTGGTTGTGGAGACTAATTATATTCCTAATTCATATGCAGGTCAAAGAGACTGCAAGATACACAATTAATGGTCCTCCCTGCCTGAGAGGGTTGATTTTTTTGTTTTTTTGCAATTCAAATATTGTAATTTCATATTCAATCTAGACCGTTCATTATAAGGTCGTATATCTGATGGTAGAAGTTATATTATGACTTTTTTCCCTAGAAGGCAACCCTATTTTATGAGGGAATTGTATTGTGGTTGTGTATGATTGTGAATATTGTATTCTGAGAGAGGAGAGTCTGAGAGAAATAAGAGGAAGTTACAGTGGGTGTGTTGAAGGTTGTATCCCTTCATTTTGTTGGATAATAAAAAGGAAGGACTTGGCAATTTCTCTGGTGGACGTAGCCCACACTGGGTGAACCATGTATATTTGTGTCTCTATTGTATTGTGTATATTCTGTGTTTTATTTCTTCATTTGTTTTATTTTATTGCTACATTATCATGTTTTTCTAAAAACTGGTATCATAGTGAAAGGTAACTCGCAGGAAAAGAGGGTTATTGGTTCAAGTGGGAGAAATGGTGGAAGATGGAAAGTTTAGGATCGAGAAATTTAACGGCCAAAAATACCAGTTATGGAAGATACATATGGAAGATTATTTATGTCAGAAGGATCTATTCCTACCATTGAGTGGAATAGAAAATAAGATGATGGCCATGAAGGACGAATAATGGGAGGTTATTGACAGAAAGGCACTAGGAATGATATGACTGAACCTGGAAGCATCGGTGGCTTTCAATATTTCAAAAAAAAAGACAACGAAGGAGTTGATGGATGCATTGGATAAACTATATGAAAAAACCTCGGTGTCCAATAAGGTATTTCTAATGAAGTTATTATTTAATATGAATATGTCATAAGGTAGGTCTATTGTAGATCATTTAAATGAATTTAATACGGTTACACCACAAGGAAATGGTATGTCAGAAATGATGAACAAAACAAGCATGGAGCGTGCAAGGAGTATGAGATTGGATGTTGGGTTGCCCTTACTATTCTGGGAATATGGTGTAGATATTGTTGTTTAATTAATAAATAGAGGACCTTCAAGCTCTTTGGATTGTGGAATTCTAGAGGAGGCATGGATAGGTAAAAAGGTAAACTATTATTTTTTAAATACTTTTGATTGTGAATCATTTGTCCATATTGATAAATAAAATAGAACAAAGCTTGAGGTAAAATCCAATAAGTGTACCTTTATTGGATATGGTGTTAATGATTTTGGTTATCAATTACGGGATTATGAAAATCTCAAAATCATTAGGAGTAGATATGTCATATTCAATGAGAAGGTCATGTACAAAGATCAGTTGCAGGGAAAGAAATGGGAAAAAGAAAAAACATAATACATGGTGCTTGATGAGATCACAGCAAAAGAAATTATAAAGGCACCAGAAAATCAAAATGTACAACAATAGGAGCAATGTGTACCTAAAAATCCTACAAGTGTTGTTAAAATATCTACTAGGTTAAGTAGACCCCCTGAATGATACTATCCTTCATTGTGTTATTTATTGTTGATTGATTTTGGTGAACTAGAAAGTTATGAAGAGGAAATTCAGGTAGAATCTAAAAAGAAGTGGGAGCAAGGCATGAAAGAGGAAATGGACTCCTTGGTAAATAACCAAACTTGGGACTTGGTTCAGTTTCCTACAAGAAAAAGAGTATTGCATAATAAATGGGTTTACAGGTTGAAGGAAGAATATGGAGGAAAAAATTGGTGCAAGGCTAGACTTGTTGTAAAGGGGTTTGCACAAAAGAAAGGTATATATTTTGATGAAATATTTTCTCCAATTCTTAATATGACTTCAATTACGACTATTTTAAGTCTTGTGGTAGTAGAATATTTTCATCTTGAACAGTTAGATGTAAACACATCTTTTCTCCATGGGGATTTGGAGGAAGAGATTTATATGCAACAGCCACAGGGGTATGAGTTCAAAGGAAAGGATAATTTGGTATGCAGGTTGAAGAAGAGATTATATGGCCTAAAGAAAGCTCCAAGGTAGTGGTATTTGAAGTTTTATAGGTTTATGATAGAA
This sequence comes from Picea glauca, assembly GCA_000966675.3. Classification (NCBI taxonomy): domain Eukaryota; kingdom Viridiplantae; phylum Streptophyta; class Pinopsida; order Pinales; family Pinaceae; genus Picea; species Picea glauca. The sequence continues at coordinate 611,039 of JZKD02S1673971.1, forward strand.
CAAGGTTATAGTAGATGTCATTTTGACCATTGTGTTTATTTTAAAAGGCTAGAAAATGGAAGCTATATTATCTTTCTATTGTACGTAGATGACATGCTTGTTGCAGGGTCTAATATGAAGGATATAAATGTTCTCAAGAAGAAATTAGATAATTCATTTGTGATGATGGATTTGGGCACTGCAAAAGGTTGTTTCACTTTCAACAATGGAATCAAAGTATGTCACTGCTATAGAGGCTAGTAAAGAGATGATTTGGCTACAATTTTTTATGGAGGAATTGGGAAAGAAGCAAGAGAATAGAAGGTTTTACTATGGCAACGAGACTATCATTCATCCTGCAAATAAATCAGCTTTTAATTCTAAGACTAAGCACATACAGCTCAGGTACCATTTCATACGATCCTTCTTGGATAATAGACATTTGAAGTTGGAAAAGATACATAATAGCCAGAATCCTGAAGACATGTTAACAAAGGTAGTAACCAAGGAGAAATTGAGTTTCTTCTCAGTTTCAGTTGGTCTTCAAGTATGAAGGTGAAGATGAGAAATTCTCTAGGTCCAAGGTGAACCATAGTCCATCATGTATAACAACAGTGGAGTTGTTGTGATCAGTCTCCAAGTGGGAGATTGTTGGTTGTGGAGCCTGATTATCTTCCTAATTCATATGCAACTCAAAGAGACTATAAGATACACAACTAATGCCCCCCCGACCATGATGGGGCCAATTTTTATTTTTTTTCGCAATTCAAATATTGTAATTTTGAAGTCAATCTGGATCGTTCATTATAAGGTCGCAGGCATAATGGTAGAAGTTATGTTAGGGTTTTTTTCCCTAGAAGACAACCCTATTTTATGACAGAATTGTATTGCGACTGTGTATGATTGTGAATATTGTATTATGAGAGAGGATATTGTGAAAGAAAGAAGATGAAGTTACAACATGTGTGTTGTAGGTTGTATCCCTTCATTTTTCTAGATAATAAAAAGGAAGGACCTGGAAATTTATTTGGTGGATGTAGCCCACACTCGGTGAACCATGTATATCTATGTATCTATTGTATTGTGTATCTTATGTGTTTTATTTACACATTTTTTTTATTGTATTGCTCTGTGATCCTATTTTTCTAACACATTGGAAAGTTCAAACCCAATCCATCGCATTGCTTTCATGACCCGTGGGCACCTGCACGTGGAAACTTTGTAGAGATTATTTTTCCATCTATTTAAGGAATATTTGGAATTTGTGTCATAATATTTGACACTCATCTAATTTAATTCACCATCTGTGTTGGGATTGATATAGTCCTCTCTGCACCCTGTGAGCTTGTAAATAATTTCAAATTCTGAGCTCCACGCATGCTCATCTACGGGCTCATTATAGTGGTCACCCTCATATTGTTCTAGAGGCGTGACCATGCACAGGGTGTCAATTTCAAAGGACATCTACCTCTTCTTTAGGTTTAACATCGCATTATTGTCAAAGGCCCAGTCAATTCCCAACAATGCAGGATATGAATCAGACTCATCCATGATATCGATGAATTCAAATTTAGCCTTTTTTTTCACTCCTTTGATGTCCACTTGCTCAATCCAACCTATGGGATAGATCTTGTATTGATTGGATAACCATAGTTGGATGGGAAACCAGAGAAATTGAGGTTTACCCATCACTTCCCAAGATTTATTGGGTAAAATGTTCACATCAGACCCTAGATCCAACATGACTCCATCCATGTCATACCCACCAAGCTCTATTGTCATCTTGAACTCTCAACCAATAACATTTTGCTTGTTGACCTGGTAGACATCGCTTTCTGGCAGTGGAGCTGATATGATGGTCTCATGTCCTTGTTGTTTCATGCAAGAAGTTAACATCTGGTTCAACTTGCTTGTATCTTTTGGATAAGAAAACACAAATAGAAGTTTAAGAAAGTATTGACTTGATCTTTGGCTTATGCCATGCGACCTAAGTCGCGCAAGGTTTTTACGTGCATTGTGTGTTGTAAATCATCCCGACATTGTTCCTCATAATCATTTTTCTCAGTGCATCACATCGTAGTCTGTTTGTGTGATTCTTCTATCAATATTTTGGTTTTGTGTTGGATTTCCTTGTGCACACGAGCCTCCTCCAAAGATATTTATGTCACGTGCGTGGGATTCTTCCACAACCTCTACGTTTCTAGCTGCACTTCTTTTTGGATTCATGCTTCCTCAAGTGACCTTTTTTTCACCCTCTGCACTTCCTCTTAGATATATGCCTCTTCAAGAGAGTTGTAAGTTGCATGTTGCATCTCCTCGCGCGCTATTTCTTCTTCAAGGGCTCTTTGCGTGTCTCACATAAACTTATTTTTTTGAGCAACATCAAACTTAGGAGGCGGTTGGGGTACCTTCCTAGACTTACTTTATGGTTGTTGATCCGATCCTTTACCGTTCTTGAATTATATCCCTATCTTCACCCCTCTGCGGGTTGTTACCCAAACATTTGCTTCCTCGTTCTTCTTCTTGTTTTTTCATGGCTCAGAATGCACCATGTTACAGTCGGTTTTCTTGTCCTCAAACATATTCAGTAACTCGAGACAAACCTCTATTACATGTTTAGGACTATAACAATATGCACATAGCATGCACAGTTTAGTGCAAAATTGTGAGACATGACCAATCTCATCATAATTGAAACATGTGGGGTGAATAGGTTGAGTGAGCCTATTATTTGGATTGGGCACTAGTTGTGTCGGTAATAATGTTGGTCTCGAGGATCTTTCATTATGATATTGTAGCAGTTGTTCTTGTGGAATAGGAGGTAAAGGTGGTGGAAAAAAACCTAGCAGAATTTGCAGAGTGTTGGTGGAAATTGAGGATATGAAAGGTTGGACATAGGGACAGGTGGGGCTTGAGGGTTCCCTTGGTTATTCCCTCCTCTCCATCCTTGAGGACAAGGCTTTTGGTATTATGCAGACCATTTTTTCCAACTTGATGAGTTCCATTGTTATTGTTGTTGATAATAGGGTGGAACTTGAGATTGTGGATCTGGGTATGTGGGATGGTTCCTAGATTGCCATGGCCTCCTAGGTGCATAAGAGGATTACCCAGGATCCTCACTCCTATAGATGGCTAACAAAATGGGAAATGATGGACATTTTTCAGTTGAATGGTCTTTTGTGCAGAAGCCACAAACTAAAATATTATCTAATGGGCATTCCCTTGAGGAATGCTTCCTCCTGCATCTTGGGAAATATATGTTCATTGCTTCATTTTCCTCCTCCTGTTTATTTTTAATATTTAGGGTGTCAAATTGAGAACCTATTGTGCTTAAGATATCTATCTTGAATTTCTCTAAAATTTTCCCTATCTCTACTCTTATGATACCACCTGAACTAACTGGTTTTAATTTTCTATTATAAGGGTCCCAGACATTCTTTCCTATTTTATATCTACTCCTTGAGTAATTCTTACACATTTCACATATTTCGGCAAATGGTTTATGAGAGATGTCACCTCATGCCATCAGGTTAAGCATCTCTAGGTATTCTTCTGAAATTCTCTCAAGTAAAAGAGCCCTAATTGCATCCTTTGGGAGGTCATCGTATTTCAATTTCTGGGAGATGTATGCAAACCATTCCATATAGTCCTCGAGATTCTCGTCTTCTAATTGTTGGATTTTGAAAATATCGTTACGAGATTCTTTGGTTTTGCAGTAGCCTTGGTAATTTTTAAGAAAGATATATTTCATGGCTTCCCAAGTCCTAATACTGGATTCTCCCAACCCCATGAACCATCTTAGTGCAGAGTCCTTGAGGGTGGTAGAAAAGAGTTTTAGTTTTTGGGCATCTTGTAAGTAGTTGTAGCTCCTACACAAGATGTCGAACTCAAATAGGAAGGTATCTGAATCTTCACTTATTTTACCATAAAAGTTGGGTAGTGCTAAGAGAGGAATATTTTTCATATTGACATTTGGGGTGGTGTCCAAAATTGGAAACCCGAAGGTAGTTTCGGTTTGGTTTCCAGCCTCTTCTTCCTCCCCGTGTCTTACATTTTTGTGATCACCCTGATCATCCATACTGGTTTGGTTTCCAAAAACAGAGTACCTAGGTGGTTTTATATTTGAATAAAATAAGGTATTCCTATTGTTTGGGTGTCTGGGACTCTACTCGAGCCGGTTGAGATTGTTGGTGCCAAAGTTTTTGTGTCAATTTGAGAGATAATTACATTGGTTGAACTACCAAACAAAATATTCACCTGTTCAGGGTCTATGATGTATTCAAAGTTAAGATATCCTGGTGGCGGTGTAAAATCAAAGGTTTTAATGTTTGGTTCTGCAGAAGGCTAGAGAGGTCTTGCCTCTTGTTCCACTATTACTGATGCTTCAATTTTTTGTTCTATAGTGCTCCCTGTCTTAGTCTCTTCAGAGACTACTTTATCTCTTTGGGTTGAGCTAGCTCCTATTTTTCAGTATCGGTCTGCGGAATTTATGAGTGGAACATTCCTTCCCCCAAAAAGGTTGTAAGGAACCTTGGTTGAAAGATCTGATTTATATTTAATGTATCTACCTTTTGGGTCTCTAGGTCTGTTCATGAAAGAAAAAAAAAACAAAAAGAAAAACTACCATTAGGTTTGGGGGAACCTTCTATAGCAGATGCGCACATTCTTGCCTCTCGTCTTAAAGTCCCCCCACCACCAAACTAATGCTAAGGTTTAGAAGTGATCTAATTCCTAACTATTTCCTACCTTGAGACAAATCCTCGACAACGACGCCAAAAATGATGGGTATTCTATATACACTAAAAAGCCTCAATTAAATTGTCAACCCGGGGTAAGTAAACTTAGAGTTGTAGCACTATATGTGCCAAAGCAGAAATTATAGAGGTAGTATAGTCTAACTAAGGAAATGGGCTATCTAAGGGCTAATCTACTTAAGCAAAGACTATTAATGATCAAACCCTACTAAGAAACTTAAAATATTTACACTATGTAACTTTTGAACAAAGGATCGATGGATAGTCCTAAGAAGAAAATGAAAACCCTACTTAAAGAAAACTAACTTAATCATGACAATAAGAAAAATCAAAATATCTACCTAATAAGCAATAACAACAACAAACTACTTTAATTAACCTATTCAAATTCAATAATCAACTATCCTATGAAAGCAAGTAAATAGACAAATAACTACCCTATCAAAGAAAAATAGACAAGAAAGCAACTACCCTATTAAAGCAAGTAAACAAGCAAGCAAACAACTAACTAACCCATGATAACTTCTACAACAAGTAAACTAATCAATATTACTCAATAAGCAACTAATCAAACTAATAAGCAAGTGAACTCTATTCTTAAATTAAACTTCACAATTACTTCTAATTTATGAAATGAAATCTTTAATCTACTAAATTCAAAGCATAATGACAATAAAAGTAATTAAAAACTACTCTTTAATATATGATAAGAAAACTATTCTTTAATCTACCAAAGCAAGAGGACTATTCTCTAATCTACAAAAGCAAGGAAACTATTCTTTAATCTATAAAAACAAGAAAACTCAAATATAGTGTTGATGGTTATGTGTCCGGTGTCTTATAATATCATGATGACATTTAACAATTAAAGATAACTCAAGAGGTATAAACTCAATATTGACTTCTATAGCAAAGTGAAAAGTATGAATTAGACAATCCAATGAGAACTTAGCCATGATAGAAGCAACATCAACTGCCCTGCATATCCATGTGATTATTCAATCATGCATTAATCATCAACAGTATAAAAACACTATTATAGTAAATTCAATTGAATTATATGCTAACAAAAGAAAATTCATACTAATTAGATTCATAACTGGAAACTAAACTCAATAATCAACTTTGAATTGAAATTGCAACTTAGATCTAAAAAACAAATTGCATAAAGTAAACTAAACTAGTCCTATTTTAACAATTCAAATTGCAAAAGAGGAAATACTCATAAAACATAAATTAAATTCTATTCCTATTTCAGCATATGACAAGAAATTAAATGAACAAACTAAATGACAATTTAGATAAGCAAAATTAAGTAGCAATTAGATAAATAAATTGAAAATGGAAACTAAAACTAACAACTATCCATCCACTTAAACTTGTCAAAGAAACCATAAACTAAAAACTCTGTTTTAAATCATATTTCAACTTATAGAGAATCTAACTATCATCTAACTACACACAGAGGTTAATATCTAAGCTTGCAAGCTAGTTCCTACTAATTAAAAAGTCATTGCAAATTAACACTAGCCTCCACAATAACCTACAAAATTGAACGAAAACAATTAAATTATAAACAACAATTTGTACAATAAAGAAGCATAATGAAAACTGATGTACAGGAAATAAATAAAATAACAACTACACTATTCAAATCACAAGAAAACTAATTAGATATTTACCTAGACTGCTGGTGGCCCCCCCCCAACAAGTCGTGGCTACGCTTCAAAGGTGAACCATGAGCTCAACAACACAAATTCAACATTAAAATAAAAAACGCAGTCTTTACACAGTTTTAGCAAAATGTGTCTGAAAATAGAAAAACATAGTTGCACTGTCTTTTTCTCTCTAACTCTATCTGTCTGACCACTGAGGTGGTATTTATAGGTTTAAAAGCTGAGAGTTCGACCACTGGAAGGGTCGACCTTCTCTAAAAACAACTAATCACATTCAATGCGTCCTAACTTCTGGTGGCTTCTAGAAACATGGTGAGCCAATAATCGCTCAGCATAACAACCCAAATCAAGTTGTCAGAAGCTTAGTAGTTGGAGTCCATGAGAAAAAGAAAAACCCATGTCTTTGATTCGCACATTGCTAGAGGCCAATATGATAACCTCCAAATCGCGCATGGTTTTAGTGCAGTATGGAGGGTCAGACAGAGTGTCAGATGGAGTACCAGACTGAGTGTCGGACGGAGTGCCAGATGAAAAAATGAGCTGCGATTTTGCCTTGTGACACACAGAACACGAATTAGTTTCCTGAAATCATAAAAACATGCTGAATTATACTCAAAATCATCATAAAACATGAATCATGCATACCTGGTATGAATCATAGCGATTTAACACAAAATCTCTTCAAAACTCTTTAAAACAGGAAAATGCATATACATATTCGGCCAAAAAGGATCTAATTAACTTCATTAAATTAATCATATCACGGGCCCAACAATTGCCTTTCCAAGTATGCTCATTTCCGTTCTCTTCAACACCCATTTACAACATCCACTGTGGCTCAACTTTTTATGGATCGGGTCTTCAAGCTTCATGGCATGCCGCATTCTATTGTTTCCGATCACGACCCAACTTTCACCAACAATTTTTGGCAAGAATTGTTCAATCTACAAGGCACCCAATTGCATCTCAGCTAAACTTATTATCCCCAGATTGATGGTCAAACTGAAGTTGTCAACAAGTGTTTGGAAACATATTTGAGGTGTTTTGCATCAGAAAAGAAAAATCAGTGGGCTCAATGGTTACCACTAGTTGAATGGTGGTACAACATTTCATACCATAAAACTACCTGCATGACACCTTTTGAAGCAGTATATGGACAAAATCCACCTTCAGTTCTCTCATATTTACCAGGTGTCTCAAAGGTCCAGGTGGTTGAACAAACACTTATAGTTCAAGATGTTCTTCTCCATACCCTCAAAGAGAATTTGGTCATGGCCCAGAATCACATGAAGAAACAAGCAGATCAAGATCGCTCTGAAGGTCAATTTGCAGAAGGGGATCAAGTGTTTCTTTGACTGCAACCTTACAAGAAAAATTCCCTCAAGGATGACCATTGTCAGAAATTGGCACCCAAATTTTATGGTCTGTATACCATTCTCAAGCGTGTGGGACATGTGGCCTATCGGTTAGATTTTCCTAGTCATTATAAACTACATCTCATTTTTCATGTTTCCTTATTAAAGAATGTGATTGGAACTAAGTGCCAAACTCAAACCAACCTTCCCGAGTTGGATGAAGAAGGCTACATTTGGCTACAACCACAAGTAGTTTTGGACCAACGTGAGCGTCGCTTGCATCAAAGAACCATCAAGGAAGTGTTAGTCCAGTGGAAAGATACAACCCCAACATATGCCACTTGGGAACCAACTACCATTCTGCAACAATTTGCACATCTCAAGCCTTGAGGACAAGGTTGTTTTCAAGGGGAGGACATGTTAGGGACCTAACCCCTCACATAGGTAGAATAATATATTTCAATGTAATAAAGACATAAGACCTTGATGTTGATGCAAACTTCTACAAGTTGCAAGATGATGCATTGCTACATGATCAAAGTCACCATGACTAAAACCAGAGACCAAGTCGATCAATTTTGTTAAACTGTTAACTAGTTTAAACATAGATAGAAATCTCAGAGATTGAATGCAGATTATGCAATTGAAGTTAAAAAATGAAAACACAATTTCAGAGCTCGAAATCGAATAAAAAAGCAAATCAAAGGATCGATTTCAATCACAAAGGAATAAGAATGAAGAGTTGTAGGCAGAGTCTCAACAACCGTCTGATCAAATGATTGACGTTGGCGATTGATTTGCTGATTGGGATTTATCCCACATTGGAAACGGGGCGGGGTTCATATGAGTTTATAAAGACCGCCCTCATTATACCTATTCGACGCATAGTGAAAAGGGATGGTGAGGGCTCTAGGTGCTTGGACTTCACATGAGGATCACCAGCCTAGAGCTCGGGACAACCTGTTAGGCCCCCTACCTTTTGGAAGAAGTGAAAAAAATCGTTGATTTACTGAGGAGATGATCTTGTCTGTTGGATTAATATTTTTTTAATACAATGTTGGTGCGACATTCATATGGGTGATCGAGGGTTTAAAACTTGTTAGTTATTTTTAGTTGGAGAAACTTGCAATGGTGGAGAGACTGCTATGTATATCAGTAACTTTGGCATAATTCCAATTTTGGAGGATTGCTAAGTTCAAATGCTTGTGAATAAACATTCGGATGTTGAGACCACTGTTCTTGTCGGATTTTTTGGCATATTGCCAAATTGTGGAGGTTCGCCAAAACTAGTTAAAGACCTGCACAACAAAAACACAAAGACAATGAATCAGACAACATCACATTATTCGATGAAAGCCCTGGTGTGATAACTACAATTCATAACTGATATCAAAATAATAATTTAGATGCTTAAATACTGAAAGTATCGATTTAAGGAAGTATTGTGATGTTTGTTAATATTTGTATTACACATTAACACAATCATTAGATTTGACATGTAGATCGAAGAGATGTGTGGTTATGAAAAGTCATGTTAATGATTGTGTTACTTAAAACAAGGGTTATGTAATCTTAAATCAAGAGATGTGATGTTCATGAAAAATTGTGAAATTGAATGAACATACATGTTGTTTTGATGAAGAGTTATGTTGAAGACATTTATAAGTGTGCTGATATGTGAAGGAATTTGTGGGACTGCAACAAAGACATTGAAGATCAAATGCAGAAAGTGACAGAGAAAAAATCATGATATCCAGTGCATGATACATAAGATTTATGGATTTATGAACAGAGGTTGGTTGGGAGGTGCTAGGCCAGGTTGGAGCATTCAGAGGAGTATGTTATTCCTTGTCAGTTGTAGCTGAATAAATAGGGGGTTGTAGCCTCCTACCAGTTGGAGCTCATGAATAGGGGTGTGGGTGCATCCTGATCAGTGGGTGCTAATCTAAAGAGGAATAAACCATCTTCCTTCTATTGTAGCTTGTAAAACAAAATTTTGCAGTTAATAGAAAGTGTTTGTGGTTTTCCCAATTGGTTTCCACGATAAAACATTGTGTTAAAATTTTGTTTGCATTCCTGCAATTGATCTAGAATGGATCCATGAACCAAAATGGGTCCAGGAAGGCCTAAAAATAAAAGTGATCAGAATGGATTCAAAACGGACGTGTGCATAGGCCTCGTCGATACGAACCCAACACAATTTGAATGGGCTCAAACATGTCGTATGCAAAAGATATCGTGATCTGTTCGTTTTGTCAAACAAGCAAAAACAATTTGTTGATTGTACAGTCTGTACAATGTTGATGTGGCAACTGACTGTACAGGATGTATAGGTGACATGGCAGGGTACGTTGGCATGTTGACATGGACATGCGATGACATGGACAGGTGCATATGTGGACAAATTAGATTGTGACACATGGAACCACTACAAGGGTGACATGTGGCATGAGTTGACATGGCATGTAGAGTTGGCGCCCTGACAGGAGGGCGAATTGGGTGTTGACACGTGTACATTAGATGGGTGAATAGAATGGTGCCAGGTGGCCCAATCCCCGGATGTCACCTGACACCCCTCCATTGGAGGTTGGATGTATGGGAAATTTTTTATGGGTTCTATGAGATTTGAACCCGTGACCTCTGGTACGGGAGGAGAGGTTTGGCAGGGCCAAGCTACCAGCCTACCCACAATGGTACTTGTTATGTAATATACGAATCAAATATTTAAACTTACCTTGTTGTAAAATGGACAGATTAAAGGGCTGGGTGATATCCCCATCCCCCGAGGCACCTACATAGAACCATATTACGTGACCATACCACATGACCCTTGTGTTATAATTGTTGGTGGATGTTTAGACTTGGTCTGGAGTTAAGCCCTAGCGCTTTGTCATATGACCATTGCATATGAACGTTGATATAACTGTATGGCGTGGATTAGTGGGTTAGCGCCCGATTGACTGGGATAGCATGCCAACCAAGGGCATAACCATGTCTAAAATGACGAGGGTCTAACCATTCGAGGCATGTGGAAGGTAAAGGATGTGACCATATGACTACACATGTGACCAAAGGCCAGCGATCAAGGGGCTAGCGCATAGCGCTTGGCCATATGGAGGTGCGCATGCAACCAGGGGCCCACGAATAGGGGGTTGCACTTGTATTTTTATCCATTTGTGGGTTTTAAACTTTATAATAAATATTTTAATGGATTTTTAACCAGTTTTGGGAGATTTAGTCCATTTTTGGAGGATCTTGGGCCCTTTTTGAGGCTAGATCTTGAGGTGAAGTTGGGAGCTTGTTGCCAACATCAAGCCTATATAAACCATATATTCTTGAATCTATTAAGGAGGTTCAGAATAGGGAAATGATGAATAATTGTAAAGTCAAAGTCTTTTTTATGCAGGGAAGCCATTGAGGAGAGCACCTTTGCGGGCCATTTCTGGGAGCTTTGTTCATCCAATTTCAGTTTCGTCAGTTTTGTTGGGTTCTTGAGATCTGGTAGAACATGACCAGATTAGTTTGTAACCATTTTTACACTTTTATGATATACATTTTAAGCTTTTAATAGAAATAAGAAAACCTCACCTACTGAGACAAGGCCCAAAGACGTAGGTGAGATTGTCGAACTCTGTTATCACTTTGTTGTTTATGGTTTGTTGTTCCTTATTGATTATTTCTAGATATATATATTTCTTTATGGATTCCATGTTTCATCTATAATTCTTCCTCTTTCATTAAATTCCTAAATGGTAATTTAAGTCATTCTTTAAAACTCAACCATGTTCATTAAAAGATATTTTCAGATCAAGTGGTATCAGAGCGAGTTGATGGTTGGTTTTTGAGTTTGCGTGATTACTAGGGAAAAGTTGAATCGTGGTGAAGGATATCTTGTTGGAGAGAATCCTGATATTGGATTGAGAAAGATAACTTCTCAAAGTGATAAGATGGCATTGGAAGAGGGACTTTCTCATGATGAGAAAGAGTTTCGAAAGACTTTCTTCACCATGTCGGAGATGATGAAGGTTATATATGAGGATTACTTGGAATGGAAGAGACCAGTTCTAGGTGAATCTTCAAAGGTCAACAGTGAATAAGGAGAGGATCCTCCTCAAACTCCTCCTTCACCTCCTTCTTCTCCATCAAATTCTTCTTCCTCAAGTTCCAGTTCTAAATCCACCGCAAGAAAACATTCACATAAACATAAACAAGAAATGTCTTTACTTAAGATTGATGTGAAATTTGAATTACCCATGTATGATGGTGAAGTCAATGCAAAGAGGCTTGATAACTGGGTCAGGCAGATGGAGTTTTATTTCATTGTGCAAGTAATCAAAGATGAGGCCACTCAAATCAAATTGGCATCGCTTCAACTTGCAGGCACAACACTTATCTGGTGGAAAAGCAAGTTGAAAAATGGCATGCAACATGTGGGTAATGTATTTCCATCATGGAAAGTTTTTGTTTTTGCACTTAAAAAGAAATTATATCCTTTGGGTTATAAATAAAAGGCTTTAATTGAATGGAAAGGTCCTAAACTAAGAAAAGGACAAATAGTGAAAGAATACACAGATGGATTTCGTAAAATGGAATTGATGTTAGATATTCCTTTACATACCCAAGAAACTCTTATGAAGTATATAGGAGGTTTACCTGTACATATTCGTAACACTGTATTTATGTTTGGACCTACTAATATTGATGAGGTTTATGTTCAAGCAACGTACATTGAGGTAGGGAAAACAAGAGTTGGTGTATTAGGGGAATCGTCTTCAAAGAAAGAGGACAAAATAAAGTGGAATGGAAAGAAGGAAAATCCAGTGGCAAGAAAGGAAGATAAGCCCTCTTACAAGCATTGCAGGAAAGAAGGGAATGATGAGGACCTTTGTTGGCAATTGCATCCCGAAAAGAGACTGAAATGTTTCAAAGAAAGGAAAGGGAGGCAAACAATTGCAACAACAACACGACCAACATACTTGGGATCAAATTCAGGTGACGAATATAAAATATCAGTAGTTGGTTTGACAGGTAAAATTGGTGATGGATTTGATTCTAGAAGTAAATTGTTTCATATAAGGGTCATAATGAGGCATAGTATGGTTGACACATTGATATATAGTGGATCTCAATCTAACTTGATTTCAGAGGAAGTGGTTAAACAATTGAGATTAAACACTCAGATGCATCATAAGCCTTACTCACTTAAATGGATAAGCAACAATCATAAATTGCACATAAAAAAGCAATGCACATTAAAGTTTGCAATTTCATCTAAGTTTGCGGATGAGGTAACATGTGATGTGGTGCCACTCAATGAATGTGGAATGGTCTTAGGGAGTCCTTGTTTGTATGATCACAAAGCAATCTTCTACATGGAAAAGAATCAATATCACTTAATCAAAGAAGGCAAGGAATATGTTGTACATGCTCATCACTTAAAAGCAAGTAAATATGTTCAAACAATCGAACAATTAAGAAAGGCGGCGCATGCAAGCAATACACCTATAATTGTGCCAAATCAAGTAATTGATCTTAAGCAAGAACATGAGATGATTGTAGAATGGAAGATCAATCACACTTTGCTTCAAGATAAGTTAATGTCGTGCAAGTATTACAAACATAATAGCTCATTTGCAGTCATATTTCTGATGTTATCATTAGTAATGTTGTCAACATGGATGATAGTGGCTTCAGTAAGATGTGACAGAGTACAAGTGGATAAAAATATGTTGTCAGTTATCATGGTTGTTTTACAATTGATCTTGATGAGATAGGTGCACAGGACAAAGTTTAAAGATAGAGAACAAGTGGGGTGGCCTATCCTGCACTTGATGATTAGTTAGTATTCTTTTGGAGGACCAAAATGTTCTTAGTGGGGATGCGTGATCCAAAATGGATCCAGGAACCAAAATGGGTCCAGGAAGGACTAAAAATCAAAGTGCTCAGAATGACTTCAAAACAGACGTGTGCATAGGTTTCATCGATACGAACCCAACACAACTTGAACGGGCTCAAACGTACGTCATATACGAAAGATATTGTGATCTGTTCATTTCGTCAAACATGAAAAAAACATTACTAACTATACAGTCTGTATAGTGTTGACGTGGCAACTGACTGTATAGGCTATATGACCGTACAAGTGATGTGGTAGGGTGCGTTGGCATGCTGACATGGATAGGCGCTGACGTGGATAGGTGCAGATGTGGACAAATCAGATTGTGACATGTGGCACCACTGCAAGGGTGACATGTGGCACGAACTGGCATGGAAAGTACAGTTGGCACGCTGATAGGGTTGACAAGTGGGTGAATTGGATGTTGTCACATGTCCATTAGCTGGGTGAATAGCATGGTGCCACGTGGCCCAGTCATGGGCTTCCATGTGGCACCCCTCCATTGGTCGTTGGATGTATGGGAAAAATTTAATGGGTTCTATGGGATTCGAACCCATGACCTCTGGTCCGACAGAGAGGTTTGGCAGGGCTAGGATACCAGCCTGCCGACAATGGTACTTGTTATTTAATATGCGAATCAAACATTTAAATTTACCTTGTTGTAAAATGGGCAGATTAAAGGGCTGGGGCCTAGCCCCAACCCCCGACGCACTTGCATAGAACCATGTTACGTGACCATACCACATGACCCTTGTGTTATAACAGTTGGTGGATGTTTATCCCTGGTCCGAAGTTAAGCCCTGGCGATTTTTCATATAACCATCACATATGACCATTGATATAATTGTATGGTGTGGATTAGTGGGTTAGCGCTTGTTCGGTCGGGCTAGCCCACCGACCAAGGGTGTAACCATGGATAAAACAATGGGGTTATAACCATTTGGGGCGTGTGGAAGGTAAAGGATGTGGCCATATGGCTAGACATGCGACCAAAGGCCAACGGTCAAGGGGCCAGTGCATAGTGCTTGGCCATATGGAGTCATGCATGTGACCAGGGGCCCACAAATAGGGGCTGCACATGTATTTTTATCCATTTGTGGGTTTTAAACTTTATACTAAATATTTTAATGGATTTTTAACTTGTTTTGGGAGATTCAGTCCATTTTTGGAGGATCTTGGGCCCTTTTTGAGGCTATATCTTGGGGGGAAGTTGGGAGTTTGTTTCCAACTTCAAGACTATATAAACCAGATGTTATTGAATCCATTAAGGAGGTTCATAATAGGGAAATGTTGAATAATTGTAAAGCCAAAGCCATTTTTATGCAAGGAAGCCATTGAGGAGAGCACCTTTGCGGGCCATTTTTGGGAGCTTCGTTCATCCAATTTTAGTGTCGTCAGTTTTGTTGGGTTCTTGAGATCAGGTAGAACACGACCACATTAGTTTGTAACCCTTTTTTCACTTTATGATGTACATTTGAAGCTTTGAAGAGAAATAAGAAAACCTCACCCACTAAGACAAAAGGCCCAGAGACGTAGGCGAGATTATCGAATTCCGTTATCACTTTGTTGTTTATGTTTTGTTGTTCCTTATTGCTTATTTCTAGATCTATATATTGCCTTATGGATTTCATGTTTCATCTATAATTCTTCCTCTTTCATTCAATTCCTAAATGGTAATTTAATTCATGCTTTAAAACTCAACCATAGTCATTAAAAGATTTTTTCGGATCAACAATACATAATTAACAAAAGTAAAAATTTGATAAAATTTTTGTGTCACTGATTCACCCCCCCTCTTAGTGACAGGATCTAATCCTTCGTCCTCATCACTTCCCTCAAAATGTTGACCTGGAGGACAATCTTCAACATTCTTATTAGTACCTTGGAAATCATCACTTGGAGGAAACTCTTCATCATATTCATTGGAACCTTTAATTTCTCATGCTAAAACAATACCTTCACCATCCATGTCAGTACCTTCAAAATCCTCACTTGGAGAAAGATTTTCATCATCTTTCATTAGTCCCTTCAAAATCCTTACATGGAGGAAAATATTCACCATCCTCATAAGCTCCTTCAAAATCCTCACTTGGAGGAAAATATTCATCGTGCTCATTAGTCCTTTCAAAATCCTCACTTGGAGAAAAATATTCATCTTTCTCTTTAATCCCTTGAATATCCTCACTTGGAGGAAACTCTTCATCATCCCCATTGGCACCTTCAAAATCCTCACTTAGAGGAAAATATTTATCATCATCAGTAGTACCTTGGAAATCCTCACTTGGAGGAAAATATTCATCATCCTTTTCACCATATTCCTCCCCTTCATCATTGGCGCCTTCAAAGTCTTCAGAATTAGGACTTTCCCGATCAATATGCTCAATATCATTTCTTTCACTATGATGAAAGTTCTCACTAGGTGAAACATATGACTCCTCGTTTACATTAGAAGTATTCCCACCACATTTGTCAATCTCAGAAGAGGAGGCATGTGAACAAGATGTTGATTCTCCATAAATAAAATCCTCTCTATTTGATGAAGCCATCACTGCTCACTGCAAATATAGAATGGTGCAAATGCCCACTCTCCCAATGACATTCTTATAGCTTGTGGAGTGAACATTTCCTTGCAAATTTTCCCCCAAATTTTCCCTCTCAAATTTTCCCTCCAATTTTTTGCCAAAACTTTTTCCCCAAAATTTTCCCTCCAAATATTTCCCAAAATTTTTTACCTCTAAATTTTCCCAA
>JZKD02S1673971.1:628926-644684 GCA_000966675.3 Picea glauca
TTTTTTTTTTTCGGTTTTGTTTTAATTTTTGTTTTTTAATTTTTTGCTTTCAATACAATTTTTTTAATAAAATTAAAACTTTGATTTTTAATGTTTAATATTTTTATAAAATTTGTTTATTTAAAAAAAAAATGTTTTTTCTTTTTTATCTAAAAGTATTTTGTATTTTTAATTGTATTTTTTTCTTTAATGTTTTTCATATGTGTAATTTTATTGTTTTTTGTTTTTTTATGTATTTTTTTATTTTTTCTTAAAGTGTTTTGGGTTTTTATTTTTTGTATATGATTTTTGCCTTAGTGTATATATATTTTGTGTCTTAGAAAAAGTAAGTTTTTAGATAATTTTAATTTAACTTTATTTTTTTTTCCAGAAACAAAATTTATTTTATTTTTCCTTAAATAATTTGTATTTTTTATTTTTTATTTAAGACAATGGTAGGAAAGAAAATCTCTGTGAATATATCTGGAACACGACCTGTAGTAATGTCATCCAAAATCCCAGTTAGGGCTTCCATGAATGCTAGGCAACAAAATGTTAGCCCAACAAATGAGGTCACAAGAGCAATGAAGAATGTTAGAGAGAGGAAAACTATTAATGGTGAGAGTAGAATGGAGCATTCTTGGTATCTTAAAGACAAACAAGCCACCAATGGAGAAAAAATAATTTTGTATTGTGTTGAATTTAAATATGTCCAAGCAAGCTATTAGTCACTTGGCATGTTACAAGATATATGTTTGGTGCCAGGAACATATATTGTTTATGCATTGGTGAAACAATCAAAGACATATCTCAATATTAGATATTGTTTGAATATGGCAAATTATAAAAAGGAATAAAAGTTAACAGAATTATGTGTAATGATCATGAAAGACATTGAGATGGACAATGTAAGTTTGCGTATTCTTATTTTTGTAGCATGTATTATTATGAGTTTCATGATAATTGTTAAATCTTATTTAACAATGGAAATGACATATTTTATTTTTATAGGATTTTTCTAGGTGCCTTTCATAGATGTTAGTGGGGATTTATTCTATAGAGAGAAATATCATGGAAGTCATCAATTCCTTTCATATCGATAAGGCACATGAAGGAAGGAAAAATAAGCAAAGAGTAACAAAAGTTGAAGTTGTAGAAGAAAACAAAGAAGAAATAAAATTCATCATTCTAGAAAGGATAAAAGGGTTACATTTGAAGATATGGAAACTCAAGATGAATATTTTGCTGAGATTAATGCCAATGAAGTTACCTCTGTTCATCAAAATAAGACTAAACAACATCAGCACAAAAGAGGTATGGCCAATGATGATTTCATTCCTAGTGATTATGAAGAGATTGTTGAGTTAGATGAAATTCATTTAAATTGTAAAAAGAGGAAAGAAAAGTTTGTTGATGAAGAAGAATTGATAGTTACCTATGAATATCATGATGGAAGTCCTAAAGGTAGCAGAGAAATAATAACACCTGGTGTTGATCTAGAAGATGGTATTATCAAAACAACACAAAATACCATTTGATATCGACTAAGGAGGAAAATTTTGGTTGAATAGGCCCATACATTTCTATTGAATGTGAAGAAACTATATAAACCCACACAAGGCGAAGAAAAATACCAAGTTAGAAAACCACATCAGTTGGATATCCAAAACTTAAAGGCACTGATTAGGAACAATCCATATGCACATGTGGTTGACTACTTAGTTCTTGTTGATCCAATGTAAGTTCCTACCAAGGATGCATTTGATAGGTCAAAATGTTTTGAGTATAAATATTTTGTGATTGGAGGAAATCATTTTGCAGAGTCTAGAAGAGAATTGATGCAAGAGTATCCCAATAATCCTCTCTTTGAGCCAATCAGATGTGTAATTTATGTTGGTTTAACATATGGAGAAGCAAAGTTATTGGCATGGGATCACAACACATATAATGAGTACAATATTTCCATGACTTTCATTTAGAGAGTGAGATTTATCCATAATGAGTTTTTTGTAATATCTGGTGGGGATAGATCAAAAGTTGATGCAAATTTTAGGAATGAATGTTGTATGTAAATAGGATTCCCTATTTATGAGGAAAGTGTAAAAGTAAAAAATCACAAAGGAAGTGATGCATTCAGAGCTGTGGATAGCTATTTCCAATTGGGATTTAAAACTAGATAGATATGGGATTTGGTAGATGAGATATTCAACCTATGGGAAAATATTAGTATAAAAATCATAAGGTTAGGAATTATAAACCCTTAATAGGTAGCACAAGTAAGACATGTCTTGAAATAAAAAACCTTCCAGATGATATGACTATAACGGCTTGGAGAACGATGCAAGGAGTGGAGGATGAGAAACTTGTCATAGTTATACTATCATGTGTAAGGTTAGGTGAATTATCAATGGAGGAAATGTGTGATGAATTTAAAAAGTAAGTTTGTTGAGTTATTTCTTATCTATGTTATGACTAAAAATTAATTGTTTCTATATAACATAAGAATGTATTTTATTCTATATATGATTATAACATTAATTTATTTTTATTTTTATGTAGTCACAAGGTTTATATGATAATACAAGAGGAAATGGTTAAGATGTTTAATGAACAAAGTTGAGAGGATGTTAGACTCAACTATCCAGATGCAAGCTCTTCAACAACATTGAGTCAATTTTTTGTTGCATTCAAAAATGTATGTTGATTTATTACATTCATTTGTACATTAATTTATTTCGATTTTATTAGTTATAGATATATAATTATATGTTTGTTTGTTTCATTAAAGATGTCAAAGAAGAATATAGCTGGAGTACCCGAAACCTTCAAAAGTTATATTCAAAAAGCTATGTTTGAAAGAGAAAGAAGACGACGTCTTCAAAATGTTGATCTTGATGACACCTTTTATCACTATATTTGGAATGGGCTTGACACTGTTCAATATAAAGTGATATTAGGGGATTGTGAAAAATTTGCAAATATTGTTCCTAAAAATGAATACTCCCTAGTTATTGCAGATATCCCTCGTGGTTATAATATCCAAAACATTGAATATGATATTAAGATTTCAGTAAAGTGGTTATGGGATTTCTAGAAGTCACAACATAAACATTTTGGATATTTTTGGTTTTCATTCAGACACACAACAATGATTAGTACAATCAAGTTTCAAGGGAAAAGGAGAGACAAGGATGATCCTTTATTGGTAAGATATTGAAATTGTATGTTTAGCGATTAAGATTAGAAATCTATTTTATTAATTCACAAGTTAATTGAATTTGTACTTATTTATGTTACATGAAAAAAACTAATATTCATAGCTCCAATATTGAACCATTTACATGCTATATTGAAAGTATACATCTTGCAAGCTGGACAAAAGATGATACTTATGAATCTATTCTTTACAATGTAAAGGATGGAAAGAAGCCTAGTAGTTTATTGGTTTACAATGCTATGGCTAGAAAGCTAACATATGAGGAAAATGATTTCAAAGGAGAGATCATTAACATTTATAAAAAGCCACAAGCACGAATTAATTATCTTATAGATGCATTTTCAAATGAAGGATATTGGGTTTTGGATTTGTTCTCTGGTTCAGGTAAGATTTATGATATAACATTTCTGAAATCATACTACACTCTTTATTATTTTTAATTTATGTTGTTTTACATTATTTACTTTAATTGTTTATTTTTTATTTGGTGATTAGGTACATCATTAGCATGTTGCTTACAAAAAGGAAGGAATTGCATAGCCATTGAAAGTGACGTAGTGCAATGCGGTTTTATTCAACAAAGAATTAATGTTATTCGAGCTCTTCCAGATGAAATGCAAGAAATTGGCTTAAGGAAATGGGATTTTAATGACTCAAAGGTAGCAAAAACATAACATGAACCTCAAGTACCATTAAGAAGTCTGCTTGGAAAAGATCACTTTGGAGAACTTGTGAATATCAATAACTCAATGGAAGAGCAACAAGAGCCAGATGAGCCAATGGAATCACATAATGATGTCCAAGAAAATGATGATGTGTCTGTTGAGAATGATGAATTTGGGATATATGACATTGTCGATTAGTTTTAGGATGCCCTTGAAGACAATGCTGAATTTTGTAAATTTTTGATGAGTTATAATTGTAATGTTTTGACTTTCGGATTTTAAAATAAGAATAAATATGCATCTATTGTTGTTTTATGATGAATATATTTTATTATTTTCTTTTTACTTTTCTTTTTATTTGATTCAATGTGCTAGAAAAAATGACATTAAATATTGTTAAGTTTATACTGTAAATCTATAAAAATATCATAAAAAATGTTAATTTTCAGTAATGTTTTTTCCATTTTTTTGTTCAAATTTGTCCATAAAAACGCTTTATGTGACACATTATTTATAGTGGAAAGATTCCAAAATGTATAGGTTTTTTGTTATAAATTGCTTTGAAATGTATTTTTTTTGCTAAATATTTTAAAATAGTGTTATTTAGCTACAATTATTTGCTATGTATTGAAGTAAAAATAAAAAGTGTGTTAAAAATACAATTTTACACTATATTTAATAACTATGGCACCATGAATTAAATAATGAGACATAATTGTATGAAAAATAATAATTTCAAAATCATGAATCATATGTAATATTTTTATAACATTTTTAGTATCATTAAAAATCATAAAAAAAAAATTGGTAAAAAGAAAATAAAAAAATAGAAAAAAAATGAAAATAGTGGTTGCTTCCTGCTTGCATGAAAACCATACTACTTCCTTGCTTGCATTAATGGCTGCCATGTATTCAGCTTATGTAGTTGAGAGTTCCACTACCACTTGTCTTTTTCTCATCCAACTGATTGTTCCTCCAAATAGGTTAAACACATACCCACTTGTAGATCTTCTGCGATCCAGATCTCCATCCCAGACTACATCAACAAAGCCATGTGTGTCCACCACTCTGTCCAATCCTGGTCTTCCTTGGTAGCACAATCCATAATTGGTAGTGCCACACAAATACCTGAAGACCCTCTTTACTGTTGTCCAATGCTCCTTCCCTGGTTTTGACATATACCTACTCAAAACTCCCACTGCATGTGCAATGTCAGGTCTAGTACAGACCATTGCATACATCAAACTGCCAACTGCATTGGCATATGGAACATGGGACATGCCCTCTTCTTCTTCTTGTATCTTGGGACACTGATCTGCAGATAAATTTACACCTATAGGAATAGGAACCTTGACCGGTTTACTTCCATGCATATTAAACCTCTGCAATATCGTCTCAACATATTTTCTTTGATTCAACCGGAGTTTCCTGTTTGCACGATCTCTTTTAATTTCCATTCCCAGAATGAAGTTAGAATAACCGATATCCTTCATGTCAAATTTGGAGGATAGCTGTGATTTCACCTCCTTGATAACATCCATGTTATTTCCTACCAACAACATGTCATCAACATACAACACTACATAAATGAAGTGATTACCAACCTGCTTGGAATATACACAGTGATCAACCCTACTTCTCACAAATCCCAATCCAAGGATGTATGTGTCAAACTTTTGGTACCACACCCTAGGTGATTGCTTTAGACAATATAGTGACTTCTTTAGCTTACAGACCAGCTCTTTATTTCCCTTCACTACAAGGCCTTTTGGTTGCTTCATGTAGATTTCTTCTTCCAGATCCCCATGTAGGAATGTTGTCTTCACATCCATCTGTTCCACTTCAAGATCAAAAGTAGCATCATTAGATATATAAAATATAATAGAAGTTAACTTATCAATAGGAGAAAAAATATCACCAAAGTCAATTCCCTCTACCTGGGAATAACCTTTTGCTACTAATCGAGCTTTGTATTTCTCCACTTTTCCTTCTGCATTAAACTTCTTCTTAAACATCCATTTTATACCAACATATTTTCTTCCAGATGGAAACTCAACTATATCCCATGCCTCATTCTTATCCAAGGAATCCATTTCTTCAACCATGGCCTTCTTCCAGATTTTACTATCCTCTAAATTCATTGCTTCCCTGGCGGTTTTTTGATCATCATCGGTAATAGATAAAGAAAAATTGGAACGGAAATCAAGTGGAATATACCTTTATGGTTTCCTTATTTCTCTCACTGATCTCCTCAATACTAGGGTATGAGGTTCTTCTTCTTCTTCTGCTTCATCTTCCTCAGATGATTCAAAATTTTCATCATCCAACTCAAGCTCTATTTTCTTAGGTTCTTCTGGCCTTGGTAGGAATTCTTGTTTGGAAACATCTTTTACCTCTCTAAAAAAAACATCTCGACTGTAAACAACCTTCTTGGTATCTAGGTTCCAAATATTATAACCTTTCACACCATCTTTATAACCAATAAAGATACACGTTTCATCTTTTTTATCCAGCTTACTCCTATTTTCCTTTGGAACATGTACATAAGCATCACAACCAAACACTCTAAGATGTTGAATAGAGGGTTTCTTTTCAGTCCATACTTCATTTAGAGTTTTATCATCCAACGTTGATGAAGGTGATATATTGACTAGGTAACATATGTACCCACTGTCTCTACCTAGAATTCATGTCCTAACTCGACACCGTTGAGCATGCTCCTTTCTTTTTACATCAATGTCTTGTTCATCCTTTTTGCAACTCCATTCTACTGAGGAGTGTATGGAGTAGTCTTCTTCCTTGCTATACCACACTTCTTACATAATTCTTCGAATTCATTTCCGCAGAATTATCCACCATTATTTGTTCTCAATACCTTTATTTTTTTTTCTGTCTGATTTTCTACCAAGGCCTTTGTTGGCCCTTGACCAAGTTTTGGGAACACTTGGTCATATTTGACTTTTTTTAGGGACTTCTACAGCCTGTTGAAGATGGAGCACTAGATGAAGTGAAGATTGCAAAATCTCGGCCCACTTTTGGGTCCCTTTTTGGGTTTTGGGAATATGTAATGGGAAAGGGATGTCGGACCATGGGTTTACCCATGCTTAGGCCCACTTTTGTATGTATAAATAGACATCTAGGCATCTAGTAGAGGATGGTATTGTATCTATGTGATATAGGCTAAGTGCCAAGTGTGATCTATTTGATCAAGGTGTTATGCAATCTATAGGCTTGCAGAGCTTAGTGCAAGTCCCTATGTTGAGACCTAGAAGGATTTGTGTTGTAAGGAAAGGAAGAAGGATCTAGCGAGCTGTGAAGATATTTTGTCCTGTGTGTAGTAGGGTTTGGTGGCTCTGTGCTTGTAACCGCTTGGCAGATGATAATAGAGAAGAAGAGTTGGTGGACGTATCCCCAAGGTGGGGGTGGACCACGTAAATATGTGTGTTATGATTTATGCTTTGACTCAATGTACTTATCTATGCTTTTTCTAAGTGCTTTGATATATTTAGATAGATCTCTTTATGATTTGTGCTTCTTAGATGTATGTGAATGTAGATCTGATATGCATGAAGGTGCTTAGTGTTGATCTACTGGATCTGATATGTTTTACTGTTATTAAGCACTGAAATCCCTTTGATATAAATTAATGTTGTGATGCTCTGTGCTATTTGCGAAGTATAATAAGGGTTGAATATTGATGAATGATCGATGCTAAGTGCTTTGTAAGAGATATAATCACAGATCTGTGTCCCATCTTAGGTTGCAGACACTTGAGTCCTGCAACCACCCCTGTCTCTACCTCGGGTGAGACTTCATTTGTTTTGCAGGTGTTGCCAAAAGGGATGATAGTTAGGGTTTTATTGGTGTGCTCTTGTAGCGTTGAACCCTGGGTATGCCCCTGTGCCAACAAATGGTTCCATTGCCGGGACATGAAACTATGATTGTTGGGAACTGAGGAAGAAGAAGCTTTGTGAAAATATTTGTCCTGAAAATGTGGAATCTTTGTGCGTGGATCTTTTCCCTAGTGCGCAGTATTCCACTTGATCTAAAAAGATCTGTACTAAAGAAAGAAGGCTAGATATGAAGAAAATAAGCAAGATCCAAATGTGTTTTGCTCTAAGAAAAGTAAAAGTGGAAGTTTATGAAGAAAAGAGGTAAGATATATAAGCTCTGTGCTCTAAAGGTAAGAATAGTTAAAAAAAATTAGATCTAGAAGATTTGTGCTCTGTAGAAGTAAGATAAGTGGAAATTTTTGTTTCTAGAGCATGGATCTAGGTATGTTTGATAGATTTTGTCCTAGCTTAAAAACTAGGGCATTAATAGATGAAAGAAAGTTTAATATGAACAGATCTGATAAGCACAATGATAGATATGTTATACCTATGCATAGAAATAATGTCTAGACTAACAAATGGATGCAGGATCCTAGAAAGAGTTTTTTGCAGACTAGCTACCATGATCCTAGTGCGTAGTACAAAAGAGGTTGGGGATCATTTAAAAGAAAGAGAGGGTTAACCCTCTGTTATAGTTGCATAAAACCAGGCCATCTAGCTAAGGAATGCCCTGGTGGAAGATTTAGTTGCCTATGTTGCAAAGCTTTGTACCGTGAAGTGTTGGATTGCCCAAGAATGATTGCTAATCTGAAAGAATGAATCTGAATGAAGAAAACCCTAAGGCAGATCTAGAAATAGTAGAACCCCATAAGGAATCAGAGAAGGTATTACTACAGATGAAATACACCTTGAATGATCACCAACATATTAGATTATCAGAGATCTTTAAAGAAAAAGAATGCATTGAATAAATAATAGGAGACTTCGACATTGACTTTGTCCTTGATGAAGAAACACAAGTGAACATTATGCCAGAAAGAAATTGGGAAGCTATAGGGAAGCCTACTATGATCCCTTCATTAGGAGGAATAGGACTATTCAGAGGAAAATTGATGATGTTATGTGGAAAGCTCGCTCAGATACCTATGATAGTTAATGGAACTTCGACAAAGGAAGAATTTGAGATTATTAAATTTATTGAGGACAACGCCTCATTTACTATGTTACTTGGAAAACCTTGGATTGAAAGAGGTCAAGCCAAAAAGAAGGAAGAAGAAGAGGTTTTAGAACAACAAAGACAAGAGTTAAAAGATTTCATGACCACGCAGTTGATTGAAGAATAGGAGAACAGATCGAAACTATTTGACACTAGAAGCCCAAATGTCAAAGCTGCAAGAGTATTAGAGGACTCACAGAGGATTGAAGTATCTGTCTCAGATATAGAAGAGATATTACCCCTGAGTCCTAGGAGAGAACCTCAACAATGTGAAATGCCTATGTCCAAGGAAAATAAGAATCAAAATGGGAAAAGAACCACTGAGATGAAGCTCACGGGGAAAAAGGCTAGGAAGATAAGTAATAAGAAGGTTAATATTGAAAAGTTATAGCAGGTTCCAGAGGGTACCTCGCATAAATAAACTTTGCAGAATTGGAACTTCGTCGGGATATCAGAACAACAACATAAGGCACGTCGCCATGGCGAAGCAATATAGTTGTTAGAGGCTGATATATCCATTCAACTGCCACTCCGAACAGATAAAAAAGCATTTATGGCCCATCACCAAACCATTGGACCACGCCATAATGGATAAAACACAAAGTAATGAGGCTCATACCCATTGCAAAGAAAATCGTTGCCAAGATCGCCTATATATCTCGTTGCGCCATGCCCGAAGAATACTTTTGCCAACTGATAATTTGAAGCCCGCAGACTAGCAAGTGTATACAGTGATCATCACACCCTTTTCATTCATTCCCATGCAGTGTTTAAGATCATCGTGACCCTAATAATTTATTCCGAGTGCGTATGTTCGATGAGCTTAGCACACTTGAAGAATCTGTGAAGGAAGTACTCGTTGATCTCAGGACCGAGAAAATCATGTCAGAAAGAAGGATGTTTGTAGGTGTGAAAGCATCATCAACAGGAGGAGTCCAAACTTCTCCATCGACTGCTCACGGAGCAGGAGCTTCCAAAATCGTGATAGAGACGAGAACAAAGCATAGAGACGATATCGTGAATACAAAGCTAATTCTGAGCATTCTACCTGCCTACCTACCCCCTCTAAGAAGTGCCATCAACCGGGACAGTGTGCCCAAATATTTTGAATATGCTTTGGTCATGACGTACCTTCCAAAAGGGATACGTGCAGTTCAAGTTGACTAGGATAAGCTCGCGGCCTTAAAGTTTAGTGACTTCAACCTTGGAGACCGGAAATCTTACAACATGCTTTTCCCGCATAAGTACTTGACTAGGACCAAAGGAAAGAATTTGAATATTATACCACAACCATGGACCCAGAACCTCGCGCAGTCCACACTTCTTAATGTGATGAAGATCTCGCACTTCGATCGACACTAGGAAGTAAATGCATGCGTGAAATTGTTGTTATCCTGCTACCATGGAGGTTAATTATGGTTGAACTGTCGCATCATTATGGATCCGACCTTGATCAATCAGATCACAGGGTTGAGCATGCAGGGCCCTGAACCATAGTACTTTTACCCTGGAAAGACCTTAGACCAAGCATTAGTGCAGAGAATCAAATAAACTTATGGTGATGTTGAGAAGGGCACGTGAGGTTACAAGGTAGCCTCTATCTAGAACGTCACAGTGCGCCTTGCCTGTCAGCTTATCATGGACAAGCTAGTTCGTAAGAACATACCGACCCAAGTGACTGGATTCGTAGCTGACCTCGCAGGAAACTGTGTAGAAGGACTTCAAATAAACTGGGCGCAGTACCTTGTAAACCAACTAGAGCTTGATTGCAAAGAAGCACAAGACCAAGGGTATGAGTTCCACTTTATCTGGCTTCTCATACTGATCACTTTCATTGCCTGGGAGATACCAGAAGGTGCCACTTTCCTGGATATCGAACCCTTCGAACCACTGGCTGTGAAGTTTTATACACTATGGTACTCCAGTGACATGAACAAGCAGTGGTAGTCCAATTCCATCTTCCATGCCTATTACAACCAGTTGAAACAAGCCATCCAGTCCGAGCTTTGGATGACCCCGAATACCCTCCATAGGTTCTGACCCTTAATGAAGTTCAGCACATACCACCACTTTATTTATATAACAACGTATGAAAATGGCCATAATCATCAGTTACAGTCCTATTACAAACTTACAGAGGAATACTTAGAGGAAATCACTAAGGAATGGTCAGTGAAATTCCTTATTCTAGCCAACCATGCGGAGTTGTTCGATGTAGACAGCCTGGAAGCTGCACAGGATACACCCGGACCTAGTAAGATGAGGAAGCCTGCAAAAGTTCAAGATATAGACAACACATCTATGAGGACTATGTCCATTTCACCAGACGAAGGGGGTGATGGCGAAGAGATCGAAGGCACAGAAAATTGAACAATAGAAAGGCGAAGTACCACCAACTAGGGACGAAGGGGACTCGTCGAAGAAAAGGAATTTTTTGCCTCTAAAATATTCCTCCCGAAAGAAACCTAGAACCCCTGTAACCAAGATGCAGACTACCTTCACATTGGATGATTTTAATTTCATCATTGTAATTGTGAATGATGCTTCACAGGAGATATTAGAGAAGCAAGAGGTGAAATAGGAGAATATGTATATTCGTATCAAAATTGAACTCCAAGGAGTGCAGCAGGCACTCCAGTATAGCTGCGTGGTCTCCACTGTGCCTCTGATAGAAGGAACAGTAGAACCGGGAGATGAGCCAAATTAACTCCATCGGATTGTTGATATGGTCAAAGCTCACCTTAGACGAGCTCAAGAAGACATAGCACAAGACACCTAAGCTTTGACATAGGTACACGGAATACTTTTCGAGCAACGCAGTGCTATCGAACGAGAAATACTTTCTCTTCAAGCACAGTGGGACAAAGAGAAAGAAGAGCTACAATAGAGCAAGGAGCAGTTGATCGCAGAGCAAGGAGCATTTGATCGCGGAGCAACTAGAAGTAAAGGAATAGGTCAACAGAGCACTTCTCTTTGTGACCATCATAGAAGTGAGAGCTGAAGAATGAATTCCACAGCAGGTGGCACAACTTGCAGAAGTGATCCAACAACTTCAGAAGCACATCGTAGACCTGGAACTTCTTACTGTTCCCGAGACTCCTCAAGAAATCAAAGACCTAAGAGAGGCAACTGCTCGCAGCGCAGTTGGAAGAATGAAAGCTCTTGCCTTAGAGTGCAAGTAGCTGAGCTCTAGGAGCGCTCAGACTTATGAAAACCTCATGGAGAATCCAGAGCTACAAACATTGGAGTCACAACTCCAAGAAGCAAAGCAACACACAAATATGTTATAGGTGCAGTTGAAGCCCTTATCACCAGTCGAAAGGATGAAGAGGTTTCCAGAGCAACGCACTGCCCAACAACATATCCACATGATCCATACCAAAGTGATGGAAGTCTCTCAATGACTTCAACCAGTGCAAGAGAAGGCATGCTAACTGTTCACCGAAGTTGAAAGCCAAGGAGTAGAGCTAGAACAGGTCGTCATCACAGAAAAAATGCACCTAGAAGGACCAGTCAATGACGCACTCATCCAGGAGTTCACTAAGTAAGAGGCAGTAGAAATACAATAGGTCTAATAAGCTCAAGCCAAGCTCGAGGCATTCGAGGCATAATTTCTTAGACCAAAGTGACTCGGGACGAGTCAAAACTGAGTGTTGGGGGCCTGTTGGGCCTTGACCAAGTTTTGGGAACACTTGATCATATTTGACCATTTTTAGGGACTTCGATATCCTGTCGAAGATGGAGCTCCAGATGAAGCAGAGATTGCATAATCTCGGCCCACTTTTGGGTCCCTTTTTGGGTTTTGGGAATATGTAATGGGAAAGGGATGTCGGCCCGTGGGTTTTGTTAACACTCTGTAATTTGCCCAAGGCTATGAGGTAGTCACAGAGGCAACATCAAAACCACTTCGAGTCTTGGCTCTATCCCTCCAAGACTCATAGAGGGATCTCTATGTATGATATAGCTTTGTTTGAAGAGAATATTAGGCTAGATATGAAGAACATGGGTTTGTTTATGGATTTTCTGGTAGGAACAGGGAAAAAGGAACCATGGGAAATGGAGTCACAAACTGATATTTAATCAAAAAAAAATCCTACAAACAGCTTTACAGGGCAAGGTACGCAAATTACTGGATCTGGTAAAATTAAATGAGATGAAAGAGGAGGAAAAAGAAATGATCAATTTAGCAATAGAGCAATGAAGAATTCTACCACTGAATGTCAGAAAAAAACATTAATATTATCCGCAGCCAGAAACAGAGTGTATCTTACAACAAATTCTGCTCATAAACTTCTGTCGAATAATAAGGAAAGAAAACATATGGAAACAGAGAAAACAATTTACTGGAGGAGCACTTCACCAATAAACTTGACACAAGAATCATGTAACTGTTGTGACTGTAATATTGAATTGATGAAAAGTACATATGGCTCTGCAAGCTCTGATACAAGATTTTTTAATCCATGGTCCTCGACTGATTCCAACCCTTTTACATTAAAAATCATCTCTATAAATAGGAGATGTCATCCCAATAAGTTTCGGAGGTTGGTTTAACCGCCTCGTCCAAAAATAGCCACCACTCCCACAAAATTTGGAACTGTCCGCCATGAAATACGGACCCGTTTTCAACGAAAAATGGGTCCGAACAGACATGTTTTTCTCTTCAACGATGACACCTGGGAAAACAATGAAAGAGGTTATTGTATATGGGCATGTGCTGGACAAAAACCTCCTTCGGTTTTTCCAAATTCACCTCCATCTGGCCGTAACATCTCCTGCAAGATCAGGACTGTAACGAAAAATTGAGAATCTGGAAAAATGGGCCTCAAAGATGGCTTCAATTCTCCCTGCTCGTAGCTCTTTTACAAAAACTGAAAGAAGTTTTTGTTCTTCAGCCCGTGCTGAGAAAAAAAACTCTCGGATTTTTAAAATCCATCTTCATTTTCCCAGAATCAGCCTCGAACGAAGACATGGTGAAATAGGCAAAAAATGGCAAAAATATGAAAAAGTGGTTTTTTTTGCGATTGGTGGTATTCCGGACCCCCCCTGAGGTGGTAAGCAATTTTTTTTTGGGGGGGGTCCGCAGGAATAGGAAGTCGCCACGTGGAGGGGGGGTGGTATTTGAAAACTACCATTCCGGACCCCCCCCCCCCTCACGTTAAATTCCGGATGGTGAGGGGGGGTCCGAAATTTTTATGGGTCGTTTGATTAAAAGCTTGATGTGAATGGAGGTTCGTGGAGGTATGGAGGTGCGTGGAAGTAGAGGTGAGCAGGAGTGAGGTATGAGGGTGGGGTAGGACTTAGGTTAGTTTCATTTTTTTTATGTTTTTGATTTTTAATATTTTATGTGTTGTTTTGTTTACGTTTTAGTTTAGTTATTTCATGTTTGTTTTTTATATTATTTTTTAATTTTTGTTTTATTATGTTTTAATTGTTATCTATTTTATTTTTATATATGTTTTGTTTTTTTATAATTTTATTTATTATGTATTTGTTTTATTATATATGTTTATATTTTGTTTGTTTAAATTTGGTTTTTGTTTTAATATGTTTTATTTTAATTTGTATTATATTTTATTTTTTGTGTTTATTAATCTAAATATTAACTAGTTACTAACCTAGATTTTTAAATTAATTAATAATTAATTAATTATTAACTAGTTATTTATTAATTAGTTTAATCTATCCTAACTATATTAACATTACTTATTTAATCTAACTAACTTTATTGTTATTTTTGTTCATCCTAAGTCTGATTATGCATAGATGGGTGACGGGTGTGAGGTGGCTCAGGGATGAAAAGACAAGGGAATGAGTGGCGCTGAGGTGGACGAAGAATGCAGAAGAGGTGATGGGATCGGGTGACACGTAAAGATAGGGCCCACCGAAAAAACCCACCTTATTCTGGATCCCTGCCCCCTCCATCGTTAAAGGCAGAACGATCGGGGGGGTCCGAAATTGTCTGTAGACCGTCCATCTGCGTGCCTCCATGACAACTGTAGATCTGTGCTCACTTTTTAATTCACATTCCAGACCCCCCCACCCTCCCACCGTTAAAAACAGAACAGTTGGGGGGGTCCGGAATCCACTATCAGTCGTTGATTTACGCGTCGCTAAATCGACCGTCAATATGAGCATGTTCTTTATTCTCTAGGCGCGAATGCAGTTTATGAGKAAAAACTTAGGCTTAATGACTTTTGAGGGTTTGGTGCACTGCTTCCCTTGAAAATAATTTGCAGAGATGAAATATTATTTGCAAACCTATACACCCAGAGTGAAAATTTCCAGTCAACAGATGATCCTATGAATTATAAGGTTATAACAGTGGCTCCACCTGGGAATGGCAGCTTCTTTTAGGAGGTGTCAAGAACCAAAAACTTTTGAACATGCAGACCAGAGCTTTATCCATTGGGCTGATCCCAAAATCTTATTCTGTAACCCGTACCTGTTTTGATCTTGCAACTGAAAACAAATCAAATGAACACTGTTGAAAAAGAGATTCTCAGAATGATGAGCTTATTCACATTCTCCTACCTACCCTATGCTACTGATAATTTTGTTAAATCAAATAATACTAAAATGCCAATGAAGCCAATCAAGTAGTTGTTGAGACTAGAGAACTATTTGATTGCTCGTCAGCACAGTGAAAAGTGCAGCTTGACCTTTTTCCCATCAACTCAATACTGCAAAGTGAAAAGGCCACTGCTGAAAATGTTATTGATATTTATCATAGAGACCTTAACAATCTTGAAAAACAAAAGTAATGTTAGAGAAATATTGAGGCTCTACAGTGAGAAAATTCTCCATATAGGTAGCTATAGG
The DNA here is from genome assembly GCA_000966675.3 of Picea glauca. Classification (NCBI taxonomy): domain Eukaryota; kingdom Viridiplantae; phylum Streptophyta; class Pinopsida; order Pinales; family Pinaceae; genus Picea; species Picea glauca. The sequence continues at coordinate 644,659 of JZKD02S1673971.1, forward strand.
ATCAAGGTAGAAATGACATGTTCCTT